>CAUYLG010050238.1:0-72567 GCA_963573385.1 Cacajao melanocephalus | reverse complement strand
GATGGTTGTAGGTATGTTGTGTTGCCTCCGAGGCCTCTGTTCTGTTCCATTGGTCCACATCTCTGTTTTGGTACCAGTACCATGCTGTTTTGATTACTGTAGCCTTGTAATATAGTTTGAAGTCCGGTAGTGTGATGCCTTCAGCTTTGTTCTTTTTGCTTAAAATTGACTTGGCTATGTGGGCTCTCTTTTGGTTCCATATGAAGTTTAAGGTTTTTTTTTCCAGTTCTGTGAAGAAGGGCATTGGTAGCTTGATGGGAATAGCATTGAATCTGTAAATTACTTTGGGAAGTATGGCCATTTTCATGATATTGATTCTTCCTAACCATGAACATGGAATGTTTCTCCATCTGTTTGTGTCCTCTCTTATTTCGTTGAGCAGTTGTTTGTACTTCTCCTTGAAGAGGTCCTTTACGTTCCTTGTTAGTTGTATTCCTAGGTATTTTATTCTCTTTGTAGCAATTGTGAATGGCAGTCCATTCTTGATTTGGCTCTCTTGAAGTCTCTTATTGGTGTATAGGAATGCTTGTAATTTTTGCACACTGATTTTGTATTCTGAGACTTTGATGAAGTTGCTTATCAGTTTCAGGAGATTTTGGGCTGAGACGATGGGGTCTTCTAGATATAGAATCATGTCATCTTAATTTATTATTAATAATAAAATATTAAAATAGATTTTGATGAAAATTGATTAAATTATTTCCTCTCATGCTTACCAAACTTAAGAATAATGTAAACACTAAATTTTATTGAATGACTTGGGTCATTCTCTTTTATCTAATTTCTCCTACTAAAGAAACTAAAAACATTTGGTGCTTGTGGAGAAGGGAACTGGGTGGCTGGGGACAGGATTAGGAGGAACATTTCCAGAAACTTAAATCTTTTCAATAATGGTCTAAAGTAACAAAATTACTAGTGATAAAAATAATATTAAACAAGCTTTGGGATCAGGATTATGAGTTTATTTCATAAGTTACAATCAACTTTTAATTTATACAAAAGAGAAGAAAATCCCTTTGTAAAGTTAAGTTTTACTATTTGGATTAGGATTGATAATGACTTTTATCCCATTCTTAATTTTCATGACTAAAGAATCCATGACATACAGTATTATAAAAATACCTTTCTTTTTCCCGACGGAAGAAAACACTTAAAATATTAAATACATAAGAATCTTTTGCCTTTCACAGCTTCTCCTTGTTGGGTATGTGAATTTCCTTCTCATGAACTACATGTGCCCAGTCAAGTGACACTGATCAAATTATGACACAAAAAATTATGCACTCTGTCATATTCCTTTATTAGAGAGCTAACAACTAATTTAATTCCATTAATAGGGTTTGATACTGATAAAACAAATGAAAATAAGTAAACAAGAAAACTAAAGCAAAATAACAAAATGTAAAACTGGCAACCTAAAGATAGTAAAAAAAAAAAAAAAAAAAGGAGATTATGTGTAGAAAATTAGCCAACTCGGGCTGGGCACTGTGGCTCACGCCTGTAATCTCAGCACTTAGGGAGGCTGAGGCAGGCAGATCACTTGAAGTTAGGAGCAGGAGACCAGCCTGGCCAACATGGCGAAAGCATGTCTCTACTAAAGATACAAAAATTAGCCTGGTGTGGTGTTGAGCACCTGTAGTTCCAGCTACTTAGGAGGCTAAGGTGGGAGGATGACTTGAACCTGGGAGGCAGAGGTGGCAGTGAGCCAAGATCATGCCACTATACTCCAGACAGGGCAACAGAATGAGACTCCATCTCAAAAAGAAAAGAAAATTAGCCTGCTCAATTAAAAAGCCTGAAGTATGGGGAAGCACTTCATAGTTTGGATTCAGATGACAATAAGAGGTTCTAAGTGTGAGGAGCTCAACAGTAGTATCTGGAGCCTGCTGGGATCCTTACATACCTGTCACCATTCTTCCCCAGGCAGAACAGCAAGGCTGAGAGTCCACACTGGAGATGGAGAAGTAGGATGTTTTAAGAAAATGATCCTGATGCAATGGTAACCTTCTAGTATACAACCAGGAGAACTATCCCAGAGATCACAGAATAGAAAGGCTCAGAGACTAAAATTGTCAAAGCTTGTGGTTATTGAATTAACATAAAACAGAGTGAGATGCAAGAAAAAAGATATTGTGTAGGCGAAGACCCCAGAGAGGGTAGAGGGTTAAAAGGACCATGCTATATGACTTCTGCATCACAAAATATTTCTAGGTCTTATCTCTCTCTCCGCCTTATCAGCTCTCTCTATTGTCTACATGATTACAAGGACAGTGTCTGGAGTCAATAAATACTTGCGCTGTAGAAGAGACACAGGGTCTCAGCGGTAGCTTCCGCATTAACTTACTGAGCAGCTGTAGATTCTATCTGCATATCTCAGGCAGAGGATACTGGGCCAGAATAGGTGTTGCCAGTGAGTTGAGGCAATTTAAACTTTTGCCTATTCAGTGTCCCATGAGTATTGTATTTGGCTTCTCTCTTAACTCATCAACATTTAACAGACCATGAATTTGTGCTGCCTTTGGTCTTCCAACCCCACCTTTGTTTAACACGCGTGCTTCTTTATTTCCCTATGTCTGACATAGTTCTCAGGTCATTCACTTGCTATTTAGGCTTGATACCTACTACGTGCTTCTGTGTCTCACAAGTTTCTTTTATACTTACTATTTATATTTAACATTTCTTAAGAGTTTTATCAATTTTAGTTGCTTTTCTTATCTTTTACAAAAGAATTGAATATTCTTAAATAACACAGCAGACACCCCTTACAAGGAGAAGGGTATGAACAGAGAAAGGGAGCTTGGGGATATGCAGAGGGTAGACTTCTGTGTGTCTGTGGAAATTAGCTCCACAATGTGGTATTTCCCTCTGGGAGCTGACAAGGAATGGGCAAGGTATTCCTCTTTCCTCTCGGTCCTTCCTATATGCCCTCTCAGCCCTAATGCTCTGGACTGTCCCTATTGTTTTTCACAGATGCTTTATAGGCAGGCACTGAAGAATACTCTCTACATAGCTGTATATTTTAAAAACAGTCCTTTTATAAACTGTATTATGTTGTTCACTCTTCTACCATTACATCTTTCCCTAGAAGTAATAAATTATTTACTTTGCATCCACAAGGTTTAACTAGAAAAACATATCAAATATCAGAGGGTCCAAGGGTTAAAAAAAGGGGAATATAGACTTTCCCAGACAGATGACTCCTAAATTGTTTGAGGTAGAATTCAGACACAGTGTTTTGATTGTGAGTAATACATAAAACTGGAATTCATTGAGTATCCTAGTCTGTAATTCCTACTACAACTCATTTATGTTTTCTGTTCAAGCCATACATTTGATTCTGACCATGCAGCCTTGTAAATTCCAGCTGAACTTTAGCTAAGTTCTAATATAAGAGAGAAAAATCCCCACTATCACTTACAGTATAAGACCTTCTTCTTTGTTTTTCATCTTGGGTCATGGAAATCACCAAAGTTTTACTGTTGTGTCTTAAGATTCTGATCTGAGGGGGTGGGTAAGTGCTAATCCAATATATTTGGTAATTTCTATTTCACCAGGCAGTTACTCTGTAGTATGTCTGCCACACTAAGACAAATACTTTTTGAAAATAAATACTTTGCAATTCGAAGTTTCTTATCCAGGTAATTTAATAATCGTCTAAAGACTGTTATTAAGGTTGAAAGCTAAAAATGTCCAGAAGGCATAAGTAACAAAATACTTCCATGAAAACAGATGCCAGTTTCATCACAGGAAATCCTGACTGCCAAAAGCTGTACTGTTCAGAGTTACATACTGTTTTAGTTCTAAAAGTTGGTTTTAACCAAGGTGAATTTTATGCTTAATTTTTAATGGGAACCAGTTTTCTATATTTTAGATAAATTTTTCTATTTAGAGAAATGAGGAAGATTATGAGGAAATACTCAAAGTTTTTTAAAATTATAGTTTATTTTTTATGATTATTTGATAATGAAACTGGTTGTGTAAAGTGATGCAAAATAGTGCTAAATTGATGTTGTTTTGTGACCATATATTTTAGTATTTATATCCGAATAGCACTTTTCCTTGAGTGAAAGGAAGTTGAGTGTTTCTGGGGTGGGAAATTACAAAGAGGTGAAGATTCAATGGGAAGAATAAGTATATACAAGATAATATATATAGTTAAATTCAGAGATGTCAAATAGGTTTTATTTTTGAATCCCATATAGTATAAAAGGTTAGCAAAGTGTCTCATACAAGGTGCTACTGTGCATTTGTTGAATAAATAAATGTAACATTTTGCCTTATTATTGTATCCATATTTTTGCAAAGAGTTTTGTGTGAAACAAGAGGTTCTGTTTTTCTCTGCAGTCCCACACAAGGAAAAAAAAATCACAGTCTTCCAGAATTATTCCAAGAATAGTAAGGGAGGGAGGAGGATTATCTGTGATTATACATTACTGGAATCTCCCCAGAACTAAAGCAATTCGCTGTGATGTTGTCCTGGGATAAAAATACCAACCGTGATCCTCAAATATCATTCTCCCCTGCCTCCTTAGTACTCTCCCCCACTGACTCTTGTCCTCACTCCAGGCCTCTCTTCACCTAGTAATTTCTCCCACTTCTTCACATAGCTTCTTGCTAATGAAAAATGGATTGGAAGGTGTTCATGTGCAAATGACTGGCCCATGGAGACAGAGTTGAAGTAATTGGAGGTAACCTCACGGAGGAGGTGGAATTAAAGAGATGGGGATTCAGACAGAATCTGAAGGAAAAAGAGCACTGCAGGTCAAAGGTTAAGCAGCATCAGGAGAAACCACAGCTTAGGGGTTGTGATTACACCTTCTGCAAAATATGGATGCATAGGTAGAGTGAGGTTATACCCTGGAGGGTTTTTAAATGAGGTGGGTTGGATTAGCATTCAGAATAATCAATAAATGTAAATCATCATATCAACAAGCTAAAAAAGGACAAAAGCCATATGATCATGTCAACAGCAGTAGTAAAGGCATTTGACAAAATTTAGCATCTATTATGAAAGAACTCTCAGCAAATTAAAAACAGAAGATAGTTTCCTTAACTTGATAATAAAGGGAATATATAAAAAACCTGGAGCTGGTAACCTAATAGTGAAAGTCTGAATACTTTCATCTTACAGTTGAAGACAATGCAAAGATGAAAGATGTCTGCTTTCATCATTCCTATTCAACATTGGAGGTCCTAGCCCCAGAGGATGGCTAGGCCAGATGATTATCTACACAAAAAAATCCCCAAAACTCTTAAAGCTACTAAAATTAATCAGTGAGTTTAGTAGGGTCATAGGATAAAAGGTCAATGCATGAAAATTAATTGTAATTCTACATAGTGACAATAAAAAATAAAAATTAATAAAGCAGTACCATTAAAATAGCACTCAAATATAACATACTTAGAGGTAATTCTAACAAAGTGTGTGTAAGATATGTATGTTGAAAGCTATGTAAAATTAGTAATAATAGGTTCAGGGTATACATGTATAGGTTTGTTACATGGACAAATTATGTGTTGCTGGGATTTGGTATAGAAATAATTTTATCACTCAGGTGATAAGCACAGTACCTAATAGGTAGTTTTTTTTTTATCCCCACCTTCCTCCCACCCTCCACTCTCAAGTAGGCCCTGGTGTCTATTGTTCCTCTTTTTGTATCCATATGTACTCAGTGTTTAGCTCCCACTTATAAGCGAGAACACATAGTACTTGGTTTTCCGTTCCTGTGTTAATTTGCTTACGGTAATGGTCTTCAGCTATACCCATGTTGCTACAAAGGACATGACTTCATTCTCTTTTTATGGCTGCATAGTATTCCATGGTAAAAATGTTCCACATTCTCTTTATCCTGTCCACCATTGATGGGCACCTAGGCTGATTCTATGTCTTTGCTATTGTGAATAGTGCTGCGATGAATATATGTGTGCCTGTGTTATTATGGTAGAATGATTTATATTCCTTTGGGTATATATACCCAGGAATAGGATTGCTGTGAGGAGGATGAGGATCAAAATAGTAGTTTTTTAAAGTTCTTTGAGAAATCTTCAAACTGCTTTCCACGGTGGCTGAACTAATTTACATTCCCCCCAACAGTGTATAACTGTTCCTTTTTCTCCACAATCTCACTATTATGTATTATTTTTTAACATTTAGTAAAAAAAATTCATCATCTATAGCCATTCTGTTTGGTGTGATATTGTATCTCATTGTGGTTTTGATTTGCATTTCTCTAATGATTTGTGATGTTGAGCATTTTTTTCTGTGCTTTTTGGCCACTTGTGTGTGTTCTTTTAAGAAGTGTCTGTTCATGTCCTTTGCCCTAATGGGGTTGTTTGTTTTCTGCTTATTGATTTGTTTAAGTTCCTTATAGATTGTGGATATTAGACCTTTGTCAAGTACACAGTTTACAAATATTTTCTGTCATTCTGTAGGTTGTTTGTTTACTCTGTTGATAGTTTGAGGGTTTGTTTATTTCTGTTCAGAAGTTCTTTAGTTTAACTAGGTCCTATTTGTCAGTTTTCGTTTTTGTTGCAATTGCTTTTTCCTAGGTTTTCTTCTAGAGTTTTTATAGTTTTAGTTTATACATTTAAGTCTAATCTGTCTTGAGATGATTTTTGCATATGGTGTAAAGGAGGGGTCCAGTTTCAATGTTCTGCATAAGGCTAGCCAGTTATTCCAGCATCATTTATTGAATAGGGAGTCCTTTCCTCATTGCTTGTTATTGTAAACCTTGTCAAAGATCAGATGGTTGTAGGCATGTGGCTCAGCAGGCTTTTAAAATAGAAACTGGAAAAACGTATCTAGAAATGTATATGGAAAAGCAAATTACCTAGCATAGCAAGAGAAATTTGAAAAAGCAAAACAAAGTTAGATGATTCACATTACCTGATTTCAAGATTTACTATAAAACTGGAGTAATAAAGCCAATGAATATTTGTAGAAGAGTAGACATATAGAACAGTGGAATCTAAGAGAGCCTAGATATAAAAACATGCACATGTAGCTAATTGATTTTTGACAAAGGTGTCAAAGTTATTTTACAGAGAAAGAATAGTCTTCCTAAGAAATGATGCTGGAACAATTAGACTTTCAAAAAATGGACTCAAACCATATTTTTTAAAAACCTCAAAATGGATCATATATCTCAATGTAAAACCTAAGTTTAGAAAACTTCTGAAGAAAAAGTAGGAAAATAACTGATGACCTTTTACTCTGCAAAGATTTCTTAAATATGACACCAAAAGCATGAATTAGAGAAGAAAAAATAGACAAATTGGATTTCATCAAAATGTAATACTTCTCTAGAAAGATATGCTTAAGAAAATTTTTTTAAATGCCAGGAACTGGGAGAAAATATTTATAAAAACTTATGCAGGACTTAAATTCAAAATATACAAATAACTCTTTTATCTGAAGTAACAAAAAAACAAATAACCTAATTTAAAATGCAGACTGAAGGTTTGAACAGATATTTTTCCTAAGAGAAGATATGAATGCTGTGTTATCTATTATTGCATAACAGTTTACTACAATGCTTGGTGTCATAAAATTATGATAAACATTTTTTTATCTAACAGTTTTTGTAGCTCACTAAAAGAGGAGCAGCTTTGCTGATTGTTCTGGTTTTCATTGATGTTTTAGTCAATATGTTGGTCAGGGCAGCAAGTCATTTGAGCCTTAACAGGGGCTTGAGGATCTGCTTTCAAAATGGCTTACTTGGAGGTGGATGCTGGCTATTTTCAGGAGGCCTGTGTGCTTTGTCACATGGATCTCTCTATAGACTTTTTGAATATCCTCATAACATGGCAGCTGGCTTTCATCAAAATGAGTGAGCCAAGAGAGATCGAGGAGGAAGCAGCAGTGGCTTTTATGACTGATCTCAGAAGTCACACACCATCATTCCTGCATATCCTATTTGTTACACACCCTATTAAATTTAGGAAAAAACTCCATACGACTGTGAATATCAGCATCTAGGGATATTTGGAGGCTGGCTGCTGCAGATAACAAAGCACATAAAAAGAAGCTCAGCACCTTTAGTCATTAGGGAAGCACATATTAAAACCACAAAGATATAGTAGTGCAAACCTACATACCTACTAGGATGCTGTATTAGTCTGTTCTCATACTACTGTAAAGAACTGTCCAAGCTGGGTAATACATAAAGGAAAGAGGTTTAATTGACTCACAGTTCTTCATGGTTGGGGAGCCCTCAGGAAACTTACAGTCATGGTAGAAGGGGAAGCAAACACATCCTTCTTCACATGACGGCGGAAAGGAAAAGTGCCAAGCAAAAGGGGGAAAAACCCTTTATAAAACCATTAGATCTTATGAGAACTTACTATCATAAGAACGGCAGCATGGTAAGCACCCCTATGTTTCAATTACCTGCCATAGGATTCTTCCTATGACACATGGGGATTATGGGAACCATAATTCAAGATGAGATTTGAATGGGGACACAACCACATCATATCAGATGGCTGTTTAAAACGTAACTCTACAAAGTCCTACCAAGGATGCTGAGAAACTGGAACACTCATACATCCCACTTATATAGCTGGGAACATGAAATGGTACAGGCACTTTACAAAAACAATTTGGTGGTTTCTGATAAAGTTGCCATACACTTACCATTCAACCTAATAATCCTACTCCTTGGTATGTAAATGACAATGAGCTGTCTGATAATACTTACAGAGCCTTTACTCATCATCACCAAATATTGGAAAACTTCAAATGGCCATCAACCAGTGATTCGATAATTAAATTTCGGTACATCCATACAGTGGAATCTTACAACTCAGCAATAAAAATAACTACTGGTACATGCAAACGTGGTTGAGTCAGTAGCATTATGCAAAATGAAAGAAGCCATATACAAAAGATTACATATGATATAATTCCATTTATGTGACATTCTGGAATAGAGAAACTATAGGGAGAGAAATCAGATCAGGGGTTGCCAGGAGCTGAGAATAGGGAGAGGATTGATTGTGAAGGGGCATTGGAATATTGATGGAAATATTCTGTATCTTGATTGTGGTAGTGGTTTCACAACTATATAGGCACATTTGTCAAGATCTATCTAACTATACACCTAAAAAGAATGAATTTTTCTATAAATTATACTACAGTAAATCTGACTTCAAAAAAGGAAATGTAATTTAAATATTATGCTAGCTTCCATATTTTAATGTTGCTATGAAAAGATTAGGTTTAGGTAAACATTAGGAAAAAGGCTATTTTTCTAAGGGGAATTAAAGTAAGAAAAGCTGTTGCCTGTTGTAAGAGAAATCAGTGATTTCATGGAAAAGGAGGTGTGTTATGGTTCTTCAGAGAAAGAGAACCAACAGGATGTATACTTGCAGAGAAAGATATCTGTTTAAGGAATTAGCTATCTAATTCTTGAGTCTTGGCAAGTCCAAATTTTGATGGAGGCAGCTGGAAGGCTGGCAACCTAGGAGAGTTGTAGTTTGAGACCAAAGGCAGTCTGCTTGCAAAATAAGAACAGCCAAGAAAGATGCAACCCAAAGGTAGTCGCTGGAGAATTCCGTTTTCTCTGCAAACTCAGCTTTTTGTTCTACGCAGGCCTCCAACTTACTAGATGAGGCCTACTCATGTTATGGAGGCCAGTCTGATTTACTCAAACTCCAATGTTCAAACATAAATCTCTTCCAAAAACCACTCTCACTGAACCATCCAGAATGTTTGACCACATATCTGGGTGCTGTGGTCCAGTCAAGTTAACACATAAAATTAAGCATCATATGATGGAATTGATTGGCTAGAAGGGGCATAAAGAACCTTTTTCTAAAGTGACAGATATTGAAGATATAGTAGTGATGGTTACATGGATTTATACACTTATCAAAACTCCTCAAGCTGTAACTTAAGATCTGTGTGTTATATGGTATGTGAATTCAATATAATGAAAAAAATTCAGAAGTGGTCCTGGGGAGCCATGTCATCACTGATGTGATATCTCATACAATGTGTGTGTGTGTGTCTGTGTGTGTATGTAAGGATGGTAGATAAGTGATGGAGAGTTTCCGTCCTGTAACATTTTTCTCCATTTGCAATTGTGAAACTCATTGACACTTTAACCCATCAACATATTTAAGACTGCATTTATTTTCTCTCCAATTCTTTGGAAGTGTGTGGATTTCTTCTTCTATTCTGCCATTTTTTTCAAATGATTGCTGACTAATTACACCATTATCTCCCAATTACCAGAATAGATATAAAATGTATGCTTATTCTTACTAAATGACTGAGAATCTAGGAAGAAACTTAAATTGCATATTTATCCATTATTAATAAGAAAAATTGAAAAGATGGCATATATAGCCACCATTCTAGTCATTTAATTCTGACTCAAAGAGTTGTTTTATGTAATCTTTTTCTGTAAATAGAGTTAATGTCATCAGATGACAAGACAATCGCACCGCAAAACTTAGTAATTGATCTATTTTTACAATTTATTCAGGTCAAAAGGAAAACATGGTGGTTGTTTTAAACACTGGAAAACATTTTGCATTTTTTAAAAATAAAAGTTCTTAATCAAACAAAAGGAATTCTAGGAAATTGCTAAGTGAGATGTAAACAATAACAGTTGGCTTTCCAGATCCTGGGGTTCCACATCAGCAGATCCAACTAATGGCAGATTGAAAATATTTTTAAAAACAATTAAAAATAACAATACACTCTCTCCCTCTTTCTCTTCCTCTTTCTTTCTCTCTTACATTCTTTTTTTTTCTTTCTTTCACTCTTTCTTCTTTTTTCTTTCTTTCAAAAAAAAACAATACAACAAAAAAGCACAAATAAAAAGCAATACAGTATAACAAATATTTACATAGCATTATAGTGTCTTAGACATTATAAATAATCTAGAGCTGATTTAAACTGTACAAGAGGATGTGCATATGTTATATGCAAATACTACACCATTTTATATAAGGGTCCTTAGCGTCCTTGGATTTTGGTATCCTCAGGGGTCCTGGTTCCAATCTCCCATAGATATCAAGGGACAATTGCATTTCAAGAATTAATCTGTAGATTAAGGTAATCCACTGTTGTTTAGTTTTTTTCTTTTCTTTTTTTTTTTTTTTTTGAAATGGAGTCTCACTCTTGTCACCCAGGCTGAAGTGCCATGGTGCAATCTTAGCTCACTGCAACCTCTGCCTCCCGAGTTTAAGCAATTCTCCTCCCTTAGCCTCCTGAGTAGCTGGGATTACAGGCACTGCCACCATATCTGGCTAATGTTTTGTACTTTTAGTAGAGACAGGGTTTCACCATGTCAGCCAGGCTGGTCTTGAACTCTTGACCTCAGGTGATCCACCTGCCTTGGTCTCCCAAAATGCTGTGATTACAGGCACAAGCCATTGCGCACAGCCGGTAATCCACTTTTTAAAAAAGGTAATCTACTTTATGCAAAGTAATCTCATAAATTTCAAATATATCAAAATATAAACTCCAATTTTAAGAAAACATGATAACTTAATTGAAAATGTTTTTAAAAATTTTTCTGTTCTTTTCAGATTCTCTGGTCAGGGGAGAGGGAGTTATTATATCCAAAATCACTCTTGAAAAGAGTCTGATATTATTTTGATATTTGAAAGGAAAGAAAATGGTATTTATATATTCTGTTTCAAATTAAATTAACTTGTAGAGTAAGAGTAGACAAGAGTTCTAATTGAGTTAATAAGAGTTCTAATTAAGAACTCTTAGAATGGACATAACAAAACTAGTACTAGACATTTATTTTCTTTAGTTTTCCTTGGAGGAGATAGGACCCAGGCCATAGCCTTATGTGTTATTAGCATTAATCTACAATGATGGCTTTTTCTGGCACAAGCCAAGCATTAGACTTCTCTGTCTCTTAAAAGTAAGGAATACATTTCAAAGTTCCTCGTGGTTCCCTTGAAGCCCCACCAAGCTGAAGGTTAGATGGAACATCTTCAGACTATCCCCAAAGAGAAGTGGAGTGGAGACTCCCAGCAGAGAGGTCTAAAAAAATTTTTTTTAACCATCTTCCTTTCCTCCCAGCTCTTCTCTCTTTATATCCTCCATGGTAGGAGTCCAGAGTTCTATAGCAGGTTCTTAGTACTATTTCATTTGAAAATTTGAAATTGAGGGAAGGCACACCTTACCTTGGTATCTTGGTATAACAATTAGTAGGTGCCCAAGTTGAAAGTGATGTAGGTAGAGGCCCATTCTAGCATCTGTGCTTTTGATTTCCCACCTGATTACTGGATCAGGAAGGGATTAAACGTAAATTTTCATGGCAAATTTCTACCCTGCTAAGCTCTTTCAGGCCTATTAAATGCCCCATCAAAAACATATAAGAAATTGTGTTTTCTTGAAAAAATAAAACTTTTTGGGAAACTGTAGACAAAATATTTGTTCCTTGCTAACTAATATTGTAAACGGAGACCAAACAAGTTAACAAATGAATAAGATATTAAATAAACGGGGGGGGGGTTTTATTTCCAGCTAATATTATTCTATTATCCCTGGTAAAACCTAACAATCTTCAGAAAGAACAGAAAGCACCTACTGCTTAATCTCTGTGGCTTACTAATGGGCAGTTCTTAGAAGAGCACTGTGATCTTAGTCTGTAAATCTTTTCTCAATAACATTCTTTGAGGTGAGGTCCTGGAGCTAACTTTTTAGCACCCTCTCACTAGTAGACCCACTTAGACTGCTATCCGAAATGAGAGGTAGTTACTTTCTCTAGCTAAAACAGTAAACATTTGTAAGAGAAGATGGAACACTCATCAAAACAATTGATATCCTAAATTATGCTTTGGTCTATTTTCATTTAGTATGTTTCTAGAAAAATGGAACACATACAGACATCTTGGCTCACAGAAGTCCTAGATGCTTATCTTGTAGTTGGAGTATCATGGAAAATTATGTTAGGCAAAGTTATACTTTCTGGATTTATACTTTGCATTAATCCAAGTCCCCTCTGCCTTCTCCCTGCAATTGTTGACTGATGATCTCTCATCTTTTACCCTGGCTTTATTTTTCCAGTGATGAGACACATGTTTTTTTCCCTGCTGTTTCACTTACTCTTTGGGTCTGACTGACCCTTATGCATATGAGTGCCAATGACTAGCAAAAGGGAAACGAAATATAGAGACATATGTATATATGCTAGTCATTGGCACTCAGAGGGTCATTTTCCCTTTTCCAGGCCCTCAATAAAGCTGACATACTATAAGAATAAGAGAAAAATTAGTGAACTAGAGAAAAGTTGGATGTGTGCTTGTAGAACAATTTTTTTTTTCTGAGACAGGATCTTACTGTGTCACTCAGGCTGAAGGGCAGCAAAGTAATCATAGCCCATTGAAGCTTTGATCTCCTGGGCTCAAGTAATCCTCCTGCCCCAGCCTCGGGAGTGGCTGAGATTACAGGCATGTGCCACCATGTTTCCAAGAACATTTTCCTCCCCCTCAAGATCAGATAAAGTTTTGCCTGGGGTGAGCATGATCTGTACCTTGTTGGTCATCTGATGCTAGTTGTTACTCTTTGGAGGTGGTTCTCAAGCATCAGTGGGCATTAGGGTCACTTAGAGAGCATGTTAAAACACATTGCTGGTTTCTAATAAGCTTCCGGGGGAAAAAATAAAAACAAAACACATTGCTGGGCCACAGTCCCAGAGTTTCTGATTCAGAAGGTCTGGATGGAGACCAACAAATCTGCATTTCTACAAGTTTCTAGATGAAGCTGATGCTCTCAGTCTGGAAACTAGCCTTTGATAACTGTGAACTTATAGATTATCCTGTATTTAATGGGAAAAACATTAAATGGCAAGTTAAGGTTTTCTAAGCGAATAATTATCTCTCATTAATTATGGTTAGAATGAATTTTGTAATCATAACAAAGCAAAACAGCAAGAGCATGCCAAAGCCCAATAAAGAAAAAGTTTTCCTCTCACCAGTCTAGTCGGAAATTTTTTTTCGGATATTAAGGTAACTCGTTGAAGTCTAACAGCACTGGGCCCTGAGTATGAAATAATGCACCACCCCACGTCAGTGCTGAAGGATTGCAGTGTTGAAAGACAAAGTATTACTGGTTTTTCTTGTGCAGCCCACCACTGCTTCTAATTATGACAAAAATATGCATATATAAGTAATTAATATAAGTGATTATGTTTTAGTTAGGTTTATTTTTATAATATTTGAAAGCACGATCATTGGCATGGTCTAAAATTTCTCAGCTTTGTCTTGTCTAATATTTTGATAAAGTTAGAATTTAGTCTAAAAGACATGATTTGGCAAGACCAATGTAGTTTGTGAGACCAGATTGGGAGTTCTGTCCAGTTTGAATAGAAGCCTGTAGTGTCTTTTGGAGCTGCTGCTTCAACTAACTGCTTTCCTTACCACCTATATCTAGTCAGACCCCAAGTTCTTTCAAATCTTCCTTTTAGCAATAGTGCATATTTCCTGCCTTTCTGCTTTACTTCTTCATAAGAAGCCTTTATGCTAATTTCACTGACTTTTATTTTCTTTCTTTTCTATTTTTGAGACAAGGTCTCACTCTGTCACCCAGGCTGGAGTGCAATGGTGTGATCACAGCTCACCGCAGCCTCAACCTCCTGGGCTCAGGTGATGTCCCACTTCATCCTCCCGAGTAGCTGGGACTTCAGGTGCACACCGCCATGCCCAGCTAGTTTTTGTATTGGTAGTAGAGACAGGGTTTCACCATTTTGCCCAGATTGGTCTCAATCTACTGAGCTCAAGTGATAATCCACCCACAAAGTGCTGGAATTACAGGAGTGAGCCACTGTGCCTGACCTCACTGACTTTTCTTTGTCACAATTTGAAATGTCCTCCTATTGTACATCAGATGCATCCAAACCTTCTCAACATAAGAACATAAACATTTCTTTCTACCCTGGCTCCTTCTCTTCTGCATTGCAAATGTGCAAGTCTCCCCCAGTCAAAAGTAATTTAACTAGTCCCTTCTTGTTGAATATTGTTTGATATTTTATATCATATCCTGCTCATTCTTTTTTCAGTGACTATAAGGGCTCTCAGTGAATATGATTATGGCACATTTATGGGACAATATTTACGTATTAAAACAGCTATAAATCTTTACATAAATAAATGTTGATATATTTTTGGAAAGAAATCTCTTTATACTAGGACTATATATAGCATATTTATTTCTTAGTCAAAAATATATTTATATATGTAATATATATTTTTATATATTTAATATATATGTAATATATATTTTTATATATTTAATATATATGTAATATATATTTTTATATATTTAATATATATGTAATTACATATATTGTTACATATATATATGTACTTTTTTCCTGAAAAATATATGGCAATGACCAACTCTGGGTGGTTGGATTGGAGTAATATTTATTTTAATTTCAATTTCTAGGTATTTTTAACCTAGATATTACAATAAATATGCATTATTTATATAATGCATATAAATACGTTTAACAGTATGCATTTTCTGTATAATAGCAGTTATAAAGTGCATAGAAAAATAAAATGAAAATATGCCTACATATAAAAGTGATTGCCACTGGGAGGTTAGCTTTCAATTATTTCAATTCTTTTTTTCTTTTGAATGTTTTGCTTCCAATTCTTTTACACTAGTATTAAATTGTATTTAAATCTAGTATTAGATAGCATTTAATAGCATTAAATATGTAATAGTGTCAACTACTATTTGCATTTAGTATTAGAGAATAAAAATTAATGCTTGAAATTATGTTCAGTTTATGTAATTATATGTCAACCATATTTAGCTCCAGTAATACCACTTTTCTGTGCAAAACTTTTACAGTTTGCCCCAGCAACCAAAGCTCAAAATTCTTAGCCTGGGAATCAAGCTGTCCATAATGTAGGACCTGTTGGTTACTGCCTTTCATTATGTAATGCCATCTCTCAATACGATTTCAATGTTCATGGATGGAGTCCATACTCTTTCCTGCATTTGGTTATACTTTATCATTTCTAAATTCTCCCAGTTTACCTCCTCTTTCTGCATGTTCATACTCACCTTTCTTGCAAGACTAGGCCAGATGCTGTCTTCCATGGGCTTCCTCTTATTCTCCTGACTCTCCTAACTCTGGCATCTGAATATACTTCACATTTTGTCACTGTAAAGAATATTAATGTTTTCCTGTGTAGCATTTGTACACATATAGCCACTCCTCAGCTTTATTTATTGCATATGTTTTATGGGGTGTGGGGACAAAGGTTGACTTCTGGTTGTTGAACTAGTAAAATCTGTGCTCATAATACATATGATCAGTTACCTATGGAAAGCAAAATAGATCTGGGTGTGAATCCTGCAGTAAGTGCCACTTACTGGCTGCATGCATTCTTACAAGATCCTTAACCTTTCTGTGATTTATTTTTCCTATTTGGAAAATTAAGGAAAATGACACTTTCACTTCTGAGGATTCAGTGAGACAATTACATAAAGAAAACTTCATTGGTTACAGTACAGATTATCTGCTGTAATATCAAATGCAGTAGTTCAGCTAAGATTGTTTTCCAACAGAGATGTCTAGAGGTGAACAGTCAATGGCTAAAGGGGAAGCTCTAACAATTTCAGCACAAGGCTTCCTTTTGCTGGGACAGCTGCTTTAGTTGTCCCAGACAACAAAAAGGAAGAAGAGGAAGTGAGCCCCATGGCTGCACATATCACTTCCTCCTCCATCCCACTGGCCCACATTAAGATCTGTCTCTACATTCAGCTACAAAATAGTCTGGGAGTCTCAACTGTTCTCTGCTGCAACTCAAGAGGTAGATTCTCTCATTAAAGAAGAAAGGAAGAAATGGGTCAATTAATACTCATTAAAAAAAAATAACAGGATTCTAGGCTTGAAAGACTATAGTCCAAACACAATTGAGATGAGTTCTCAAGTTTAAAGGCCTTGTGAAACCTACCGGTAAAGACATACCCAAGACTAGGCAATCTACAAAAATAAAGAGGTTTATTGGACTTACAGTTCCACGTGGCTGGAGAGACCTCACAATCATGGCAGAAGGTAAAAGGCACATCTCACATGGTGGCAGATAAGAAAGGAGAGCTTGTGCAGGGAAATTCCCCTTTTTAAAACCTTCAGATCTTGTGAGACTTATTCACTGTCACAGGAATAGCACCAGAAGTATCTGCCCCCATGATTCATTACCTCCCACTAGGTCCCTCCTACAACATGTGGGAATTCTAGATGAGATTTGGGTGGGGACACAGCCAAACCATATCAGGTGCATTATACTTTATCTTTTCCTTCAAACTATTAAAAGCTCCTTAAGAACAGATGATCAGTCTAAACGTCTTATTTTAATATATCTACCAATTCTGCTTTATTCTCTCCTGTAGGGTAAATAAAGGAAAATCACAATACATGGATAGTCAATAAAATGCAATTAATTTAAGTATGACTCTTGAGAATGTGCAATTGAAGGTTATGAATATGTTAAGGTGGTAGAAGTCTTTGGCATGTAGAAGATGCCTGTTTTAACTTTTAGCTATTTTTTCATGTTTTTATCATTAGAATATTTTTTCTGTTTCAACCGCAAATAACTATCAAAAAAGAAAGAACAATTAGGATGTCCTCCCTTGTTCATCATTGGCCCTACAATTGTCTAGAAGTAGTATCTTTTTGGAATTATGTAATGTCCTTTGCTGGTGACAGTGTATAGATGCTATTACATTTCCTTGTGGGACAATGTACTGTTGTCTGGAACTTTGAGAGTGATGTAACACACAGGAAATAAAGAAGCATTTTGTGTTTTAGATTTTAACATTTTTATTTTAAAACAATTTCATATTAACACCTACTTTTAAACAGAATGGTGCATTAATTAAATGCCTTGTCCTGTTATAAGCTCTGTTAGAAAAATAAACATCTCACAACAAACTACAGTGTCAGCTATTTAATAAATACATAAAACAGAGGTTAGTGGTCAATCAGAGTTATATGAACGGGTTCATAATATATTATGTAAAAGTATCATATTCTCCAATATTCTGTATCATTTAGACAATTTGAGTTAGGTATAATTCAAAGCCAGAAATAATAAGAAATACATTCAGTGATAATTTGCTTATTTCTTAGTGCTATTTTATATTCAAATATTTTAATTTAAATATACTGTATTGAATTTCCTTTTACAAATGCAGTACTTGTTAGGCGAAACAAAATGAGTTTTTATGTTACTAATAACCTTAAAACAGTTCTAATTTTTTTCAGAAGTTCAAAAAACCATAATGAAGTAGCTAATAAATGTAAGATAGTTTAAAAGCTATGTTAAATGTACACAAAATGAATTTCTATATTAATATGAGCAATTTATATTTTCTTATAATTTAGAATTAAAGTATTTTATACTCAATATTCTTAATAAAATTTATGTACCATACTTGTCATTGTGTAGGATTCTTATCAAAATTTCACATTTATCTACGGGAAAGTGTAAAGTTCGTAAAAATTCTTTACACAAATCACACATTTTCCATCCTTGACAATTGCAGTTTTTTTTTTTAATTATTGTTGTATTAGACGATTTTAACTGAAGTAGACTGTAGAGGCTGGAAGAAACCTGATTAATAGAGTTAGCTTACAAAGATAAATTTTATGCAGAAAGGTATTAAAGAGTAGTGTTCTTACTCTCAGGCTCACATTAACAGCTGCCCAGATAGCTGAACAATTATTTCATGTAGTTCAAATAATTTAAATATGCAGTTTTATAACAGTCGTTACATAAGCTTGAAGTTAAAGTGATCAGAGCCAAGGGGAAAAAAAAAAAAAACCACAAATGATAAAGAAGAATAAAAAGTAAGAGGACTCTAGAAGAAAGTTGGTCTTCACAGCACTGATTGGTTTTATCTTATTTTTCTTCTGCCATTGATACAAGACATACAAGATGCTGCAAAATCTAATTATGATAGTTCCATGTAACATCTTTCCAGTTAATTTTGTTTAAAAATGAGATGATAATATGAAAGGATCTCATAGAATAGAATAAAAAGAATAAAAATTTGTTAATGAAACAAACCCACCCACTCTCATTGGTTAAGTTAGGGTTTGCTGAAATTATTTGCACCCGCATAAAGTATAAGCGGGGGCCTGAAAGAACTTTTGTAAACTCAAGATATGCGGGATCTGAGCTGATAATCAGTTAGGCTCCATGTTGAGTTGTATCTGACTCAGTTGTCCTGAAATTTTGGCCTCACATGTTATCATAAATGGGCTCTCAAATATTTATAAGAAAACAAAGTTCTCCTAGACTCGTAAACATTAAAGTTGAATTCGTGTAATATTTATTCAAGCATAATTTAAAACACTGCATCTGAAGTGCCAACAATGGCAAGATGTCACAATTGCAGAGATTTTAATTTGAAAAAGTGATGTCTTTTGAAATATAAATATGGATATGTATGATCAGTTATACATAAAAATTAGCTATAGAGGAATTAGAAAAGGAAAATTATCTGAAAGAACATTAGCTTTATATTTATTTGAAAATATATCTCAGTGGTCTGCATTGCATAAAATGGAGTTCTTTACAACTATAAATGAGGACAGTTGTAAATTAAATATTGGGAGTCAACAAAACAGAATACAATATGCACATGATTGAGCTCCCATGTAACTGTATTTCACTTGATACTTTTACGAAAGTATATGTATTCCAAATCCTACAAAATGAAAAGAAGCTTAAACAGTTGTGAAAATTTAGAATTCTTAGATTTTAATAGGTCTGTCTTTGTTCAGGGGCATAGATTCAAAAGAGTTTTAAGATCAATTAAAGATGTCTGGAAATGAAGAACTTCATTATTAAATTCAGTTATTTTTCACTACTAGGCTTTCTATCTTGAAGCTTTAGAAAATGTCTTGGGAAGAGTGAGTGGAAAAAGTAGGAGTCAGAAAAGGAATAAAAAGCCTTTGAGTCTAATCTACTTTACCAGGTTCCAAGAGGAATGTAATTCTATAGAGAAAATTCTTCATAGTCTATCATAATATATTTCAGTGTCTGATGGTGCCTGTTGTCTTACATAAGGATATCTTCAATGGATATTAAGTAAATATTAAAAATATATTTCAGATTTATTTGAAGTATTGCATATCATGAATCCACAAATTTTAATTTTGAGTTTCGAAAAATTGCCTCCAGAAATATCTATTATGTTTAACCTTAGATTTTTTTTTGTTATTTTTATAAACCAAAGCTAAACTGAACATTTAAGACATAATCAGATTTTAGTGAAATTTTAAGTCTTCCAGAAAAGTCTTTGACTTAATAAATATTACCAAGTTTCCAAAAATATAACAAATGTTTATAAATATATGAGCACTGCAGTGCAATGGTGTCCCCAGAGAAATAAAATGCATCACAAAGCAAACGTCATGTTGTAGTGTATGTATGGCACATTTATAAATCATTACTTTAGGGCACAAAAATGCTGCTGTACTGAAAGTGTTGTTCAAGTTCTCAATTCTGTTAAAAATGTAAAATTTCATTAATTGTGTTTAACATCAATGAATCTCAAAAGGCTCCTGTGGCCATATTAGTTGAAAACAGAATCTATTTACATAAATTATTTAACTTAAGAATACCCTGTGTTCCCTTAGCATTTAATTAATTCTAACTAGTCAACTATTAATTCTCATCCCACAAAGCATTACACAGGAAAATATCAATTATTCAAGTAAAATATAAGCCCTACAATCTTTAAAAATTAGCTTTTTAAGTTTTTTTTTTTTTTTTTAAAGTAAGCACAAGACTTCACAAGCATAACCACAATCATCTAACACTGAGTTGCCTACAAGGAAGTTTGTCCCTTCCTATGGTAACAGCCTTAGTCCATTATAAAGTTAGTAGAAACTAGTGAGGGTGTAAAACATATATAAACCCTTGATTTTTAAGGATTTCATTTTGTTAAACTTTTGGATAATTCATGGCATACAGAAATCTGTTTATTGTTCACACACATCATGTTCCTTTCAAACACTGTCATCATCTTAATTAGTGGCTATCTTACACTTTTTTCGGAGAGTTGTCAGGCATCTATCCATTTTCCTTTTTAAAAAGAATGTTACGTGTCTTAGGCTATTAAATGCAATTTTTACATTATTTTTAGTGATCAAAGGTTTCTTATGAAAGAGACTCATTGTACGGAATTATGTCAGCCTCTCATTTGAGGAAGGAAATACAGTTCAAGTTAGCATTATAATTGCTTGGCTGTAGAGGACATCCAGTGGCGCTGCTGAACAACTTACTATAGGTTTTTCAGTTCTCTTTAGGGTAGAATATAGGATGGGGTTAGTCTTCATCAAAATGCAAATATCTGGTACTTTAAAGTGCTGGAAGACAGCAAATCATAGAAGTTAATTATAAAAAGATATTTCAAATAGAGTCCTTTGTTGTCATGGGCAAAACTGTGTACTCCACACAGGACTGTTAGACTGCTAGCCAATAAAATCTGACTAAGTCCATAGGGATAAGGTAAGTCTAAAGAAATTTCCATTGGAGAAGACAGGGCTCATAGCCCACGTGTCAAGGTCTCAAGCTGAGCACTGGAGAACTCCAGGGAACACTGTTCATACAGGCTTTGGTGAGAGGGAATTCCCCTGTAGGTATGCCATGCTTCAGTCTCTTCAGAAGCTGATTAGCATGAAAGACTGCAAGCTGAATTATTCTTTCTCTTTTGCTTTGAACTTTTCTCATACACTTAAGACTTGAGTAAATCACATTGGAAAACATTTGCCAATTGACTATTTTAAAGATTCAAGAGGTAGCATGATATTGTGCAATGAACACTGGCCTGGCAATGAGAAGACAGAAACTCCTGTCTAATGTGGCCACTTTATCACTTGAGTGTTTTTTTAGAAATGATTTAAGTTTTCTGAGGCTCAGTTCCCAACTCACTAAAAAGCAGAATTAGCGGCTGGGCACGGTGGCTCACATCTGTCATCCCAGCACTTTGGGAGGCCGAGGCAGGTGGATCACCTGATGTCAGGAGTTTGAAATCAGCCTGGCCAGCATGGCAAAGCCATGTCTCTACTAAAAATACAAAAATTCACTGGGCGTGCCGTCGCATGCCTATAATCCCAGCTACTCAAGAGGCGGAGGCAGAATAGCTTGAACCTGGGAGGCGGAGGTAGCAGTGAGCCCAGATCGAGCCATTGCACTCCAGCCTGGGTGACAAGAGTGAAACTCTGTCTCAAATTAAAAAAAAAGAAAAAAAAAAAGAGAAAATAGCTTATTTCTAAGATATCATCTATTCTCCTCCAATTTTGTTTTTTTGTAAATTCTGGCAAGAAGGGTTGAAGTGATTCAGGGAAAGAACATCCTTAGGCTGCATTGAAGGGAAAAGATAACACAGCTTTTCATTTGAAAAATGGTGATATCTACTTGAGTCAAAATCTAAGAAAACATTCAAAATGTGGTACTTTGCTTGAGGCAGAGTTTCTAAATATCTTGTGAATTAATGATCAGACAAATGAAATGGCCAATCCCTTCGGTTTACCAGGTTAGAGGATACAAAACTCCACACCTGTGCACAATGAAGCTATTCAGGTTTTGATGATTCTTAAAGTGTTCCCTATTAACATTCAGCTTTTAAAACCAGTATTCTAATAAAGTGACATTGTATTATTAGGTTTTTATGGCAGTAGTAACTTAGCACTTAATTAATCCAGTCATCTGTGACATATATAAACTTATCCTGTAAGGAAGAAAAAACATAAAGGCAAAGAGGTGAGAATGCTGGAATTAGTATCTATCTTGTAAAAAGAAGCAAACCATAAACACACATGCGTAAAACTACACACTTTAAAAAGCAATAATCTCTTAAGATTAAGGTTTTATCTGTTCACCATTTCAAAGAGTGAAACACGAATTATTTATTCATCTAGCTGTTCTTGTCTATTCAACCACCAATTGTTGAAGTGTTTGGCAACCTTAGAATATACTTGCCAGATTATTTTTCCCTCACGTGTGCAGTGCAGGGATTACTGTACCTTTGTAGTGAAACAATGCTAAACTCTCTCACAGCAGGTCTCTCTGGGAAGTATAGGGACAGTAGGTACCTGTAAAGTGTAATCAGTGCTCTTCAGATGATCTACATTCTATGCTGATCTAAATAAGTTATATGTTACAGTAAAGTGCTACAATGACACTAGTCTCCAACAGTAGTAAGACACATTTTTCTCTGAAAAACTCAGCAGCTATGTGAGTCACATGATGATGAGGATGCTTGTCAGTCTTTGTTCGAGTGTACAACCAGCAACTGGCATGACTGTGAGCAATTTGTCTCCTCCTGTGACTTTTAGAATTATAATCTTTAGGAGCAATTATTAAAAATTCCAGTTTCCCACTAAATATTTAAAAATCATTCCTTAGAAGTTGCACCTGAAAGTTTCATGAGCATTTAATTTGCTCATATCCATTTTTATTTCTTCAGGCTTCTCACGTCGGTAGGTTACTGCTCTTGTGCAGACACCTTGCAGAATCAACTTATCCTTAATGGAAAAGAAATATTATTATTAATTATGGGCCTAAATATTTTAACTACGCAATAACATACTGTGAGAATTTTTTTTTTTTTTAAAGAATTCACTGACCTTTTTTGAGGCTGACACTCTGTAATCTGATGAGGACTTCGTTTTATTACTATTCCATTGTAGTATCACCTGTCTAATGATAAGGACTTTAAGCAACCCAATCAAGAATGTAACTATGAAAATGATGAAAAATATTCTCAAGTAGCTTGGGCTGGAGAAACATTCTGTAATGAAGCAAACAAATAAATGGATTAAAAATTGGAATAAGTAAATCAAAAGAGTCCATCAAGTAAGCGATGTTCACAGCTCAATTAACAGTGCCAGAGATATTTGTAAATATACATTTTCAAAACAGGGGACTGAAATTACCTTTGACTCAAAAACAAGCTCTCTAACTTTTCCTGCACATTTACTATTAAAATATTTTCAATAGAAAACTCTCCTTTGGAGAATAGCCATGATTAAGATATTCAATCATATAACTTCTTTGCAGCTTGATTCTTTAATTGTATTAACTGGAATATGTCCATGTCCCATAACCAAGCATAATTTTATCCATGAAAGAAAGAGGAATAGTTTTTGTGGTGTGTACTGTTGATCACTAAGTGGAAAATAGGATTTTAAAAAATTATTGAACAGTTCTGGACCTAAGCATATGTTTCTCTTGTTATGTTTGGTCTTCATTTTGTTCCATGCCAGTAATGGAAAATAGACATCTGCAGAAGCTAAAATCAAAACTACTCTAATAGGTAAATAAATATTTATTCAGAAATTAAAGTGTAACTTTTCATTATTATTACACATGGCTTCTTCGGGAAATAGGAGTGTCCAATAAGGAACAACATGAAAATATCTTTCTTCATTTTTCATTAATTTACTTTTTATTTGTCTGTTAACTACACCTATTCCATTTGCCTCTAAAAATGCACTGTGTATTTTAAGAACAAATAATACTTAGAACAAATAATTACTAACTGGAAAAAGAAATGCTGTGTTAAGATGAGGGACATGCTAGATCTCATTTTAGCACCAGATCTTTAGCAAACCCTTATTGCCAAAGATCTGGTGCTAAAACGTCTACTGGCTCTGTAGTTGCCAGAGGCATGACCCTAATCTAAGAGGAAGATGGCTGCACAATAGCCAAGTATTCCATGGAACACTCCAGCTGCCCCAGATTCAGAAAAGCACTTTGTAGCTAAAGAGGCATGTGTTCCTCCACCCATTCTTCAGACTTTGTGGGCCTCATCCAAAGTTCCAAGGTCTCCCTGAGAGGGCCACTAGGGAGGTGACCTACCAAAGCTTAGAATAGAGCACCACCCAATCCTGGGTAATTTGGTCTGGATTTCCAGTGAGGACCAAGCATGTTCTTGAATAAGGCAAAACTCAGTGACAAGGGCAAGGGTTTCTCTCAAGTGAGAAGACTTAATTAATACAATTTTTTTTTTTTTTTGTAGTAAGGTACTTTGAAAGAAAAGTCAAAGGCTACCCCAATTGGAATGGAAATACCAAATGCCACTGCAGGTTCCTGTTCCTACAGGTCTCACAGAGACGGAATCCAAAATATTCTGCTCAAAGGTGGTGTCTTTTGAGGCTTCCACAGTGACTTTTTGGGCTCATAACACACATGCCTTTTGTTCTGACAGACTGTCATTTCCTTTGGTTAATTTAGGACTACTCAGTCAGCTAAGGCAGATCCTCAGAGAGGGCAGGTGGCTTGATCCCACTTACTGGCTTCTCGCCTGGTGGAAGCTCAGCCAGAGGGACTGAAAGAACAGCCTTTAAGTGTGACTGAGTGGATAGATAATAGAGGTGCCTAACAAATGCCCTTTCCCTCTCCTTGCACAATAGTTGTGAAGAGGAGGGGGGCCTCCTAGCTACTGACATTTTAGAAATATTTCTAATAGGTTAGGACAGAGGGCATTTTCAGAGCTCAAATCTGCATGCATATTTAAATGCCATGAGTGGACAAACATTCATGCCTAGCCTATGCTTTCTTTAGTTTAGGTCAGACCAGGGCTTTTCCTAAGAAGCTTTAAGGGAATACTTTTTGTAACAACACTTAAATCAGAGTAGTGTTTACTTAACATAATAAATGACATGTTGATAGTGGGTCCCTATTTATTAGAAAGGCACTTGACTCTCTGGAGTGATTGCTGCCGCTCCAGCTGGCAGCACATGGGGCTCTTTTCAGAGCCAAGTTCATTATGGGCTAAGATCAGTGTGGATGGGAGGGAAAAAGGAAACAAAACTCTGGAGAAAGTGTATTCTTTTGTGCAGTCTTCCTAAGAGATGGAATTTTTCTTACAGGTTGGAGAGACTTGAAATAATAGTTGCAATAGGAATGTTTTTAATAAAGATATAATTTCAAGGTTAGTTTCTAATGCATGTGGAGTTCCACACCTTACCCTGTACAAAGTAAGGTTCTGGGTTCTAAATAAACTTTTTTTTTGTTTTGTTCTGCTTTTGTTGTTGTTTTTCTGAGACAAAGTTTTGTTCTTGCGGCTCAGGCTGGAGTGCAATGGTGTGATCTCGGCTCACTGCAACTTCTGCCTCCTGGGTTCAAGTGATTCTCCTGCCTCAGCCTCCCGAGTAGCTGGGATTACAGGCATGCACCACCACACCTGGCCAGTTTTGTATTTTTAGTAGAGACGGGGTTTCACCATGTTGCTCGGGCTGATCTCGAACCCCTGACCTCAGGTGATCCACCCGCCTTGGCTTCTCAAAGTGCTGGAATTACAGGTGAGAGCCACTGAGGCCGGCAAGTTCTAATTAACTTTTGTTTAAAAGTAGTCTTTCAGTATAGCTCTCACGTGTTCCCCACTTTATGTGTCATCTTTTACCTTAGATACTCCCTTCGTGTTCACTGGCTCATTTAATGTCATACAGCTCTGAGATTGGCATTATCTCCATTTTACAGATGGGGAAACTGAGGCTTAGGGAAATTTTTTTGTAGGAAGGCTGCTCTCTCTTAACTAGTAATGTTAAGAGACATGTCTTGACCAAGGCCTTCAAACTAAAAGTTTCATACCCCTTTCATTATGTCACATTTATAATCATTCACCCATAAGCTATATTTTTATCAAAATGAAAAGTACTACGAAAGACTGGCCCTTCTGAAGTTATGTATTTTTCAAAATCAGATCATTGCTATTTAAAGTTTTTTGGCTTCACCTAAAACATGAAAGCAAATATTGAATAGACAAGAGGACATTCAGAACTTGAAGCAAGTTTGGATTATGAAAGAAAATTATTGCTCTGCAGACTTTGTCTCTTAGTGAAATAAGTCTACACGGGGAACTCATATTTCTGGTTTACTGAGGCCTTGCTAGCCAATTTATTTGGATACCCTTCCATGGAAGTACACTGCATGGAGATTCAGCTGTCTAGATGAGACAGGAAACCTAGCCACTCAGCCACACTTTGGCAAGCACACTCAGTTGGTTATAGAGTACCATCTCTAGGAGATTTAAAAAAGTGAATCACAAACTCATTATATTGTATACATGAATATGTGCAGTTTTTCTATATCAATGATAATAAAGCTGTTTAAAAATAAAACAGTGTTATAAAGAATAAAGCAATGTTTCATAATTTAAAAATGAAGCCCTCAGTCTTTTTTTTTTTTTTTTGAGACGAGATTTCACTCTTGTTGTCCAGGCTGGAGTACAATGGCACGACCTCGGCTCACTGCAACCTCTGCCTCCTGGATTCAAGAGATTCTCCTGCCTAAGCCTCTGAGTAACTGGAATTACAGGTGCCCACCACCACGCCTGGCTAATTTTGTATTTTTAGTAGAGATGGGGCTTCACTATGTTGGCCAGGCTGGTCTTGAACTCCTGACCTCAGGTGATCCACCCACCATGGCGTCCCAAAGTGCTGGGATCACAGGTGTGAACCATCGTGTCCGGCCCAGTCCTTTCTTTTAGTATGGGTCTTTGGGGAACAGCATCCTCTACAGACACTATTCTGTGCTTTGATTATTAAGCTTTGGCCTACCTGATGTTTGGTCAACAAAATGCTGCTGTTGTTCCATGAGAGCACATGAGGTTTTGCACTGATCAAGTATAGCCTGAGACAAATTGTGAGGGTGAGGGCATTGCACACAATTCCTGCAAGGGAAAACAGAAGTGAAAGTATTCATTTTTTAAAAAGGTGGTACACTATAATATTTTCCGCAATTAAAAAACAAAACAATGAAGGGACAATTCAAATTTTGATTAGGTTTATTAGAAAGAACTCCATCATTATGTTGGAGGATTGCATTACCAAATGATTAAAATAAATTACCATGCATAAGTCTAAAAAACTTACCTGAGCTACGAATCTGAGAAAGTCAATGATTTAAAATGTTGAATAAAACAAACTGGAAGTTACAGTGATGTTTAGATTAGTAGTCTCTGTGCCGATCTCAAATTGCTACTGAAAAATTTGTTGACACAAAACAGTAACATCACCTTCATTTAACATATCACTTATTTCTAGGGTGCGTCACAGACACCATTGTTCTTTATCATTAAAATATTAAAAATAGCAGTAACAGCTAACATTTATCCTATGATTGACATGCATCAAGAACAAAGGTGAGTTTTTTTTTAATGTGAATCATTTGATTATCTCACAGAAATATAGCAAGATATTGTCATTACTATCCTGACTTTTATATCAGGAAACTGAGGCACAGAAAATTATAACAACTTGTTCTAGATTGATCTCACTGTAACTAAATAGTAAGCTGGGTAGCAGGCAACTTCTAATTTCAAAAACCTATTTCAAAAAAGGTAAGGTAATGAGTGTCCAGATTTATTCTGATGCTTCCACAGCTATCCAGCAAAGATTCAAATCCAAGTCTTCTAATTCATAGCATTTCTCATTTAATTCTTTTGTGGCATGTTGGTAACAATATATCCGGCAACTTTTAAGATTAAGGAAGGCAGAACAAAAACCGACAAAAATAGCTATTCTTCATGTATGTTTGGAGTCAGAGAAATCATACCAGTTTTCCTTGCAGGCCTCATGACAGGTGGGGCAGTGTTCACAGAAGCGGCCGATGCTCCTGGGATCGGTGCACTCACACCTTCCACACACACACGTGCCTCTTCCACTGCACACTTGGCCCTGTGAATTGACACAGCGCTGGGCTGATGCTGAAGGGCACTGGCACCGATCTCCTTCCCAGCCACTGAAGCATTGGCATCTGCCTGCTTCACACTCTCCATGCCCTGTGAGGAAGACACCGCAGGACCTATGTTATCTGGATCATTGACTTTGTAAAGAGTTTTCAGCCATAGATTCCTGTATCATCTCCATGGAAATGCACTAACAGTCCAATGAATGGAATCAGCAACACTTTTTTGTTGGTCTGACACAAACTGCTGGATTTAGGAGGATCTATTTTCAAAACTGTTCTACTGTAGATAATCTCCCCAAGCTAATGAACTCTGCTAACAAGCACGAAGGCACCCCTGCTTCAGTGGCTCCCAGAACGACTTGAATATCATTGCATATTCAGTTTTAAATTAAAAACACACACATATTAATAAACTGCAAAGGCCAAAGTAATGTTAACTGTCTGACTTGAAATTAGAAAAATACGGGTATTTGATTAATGGTTTCCATAATCTATTTTCTCAGTCTTCTGATATTGCTGAAGACCTATGATAACTTTGCAGGACTGTGAGGCAAACCTCTCTAGTGCTTCAGTACTGCTAGTGCCATGTTTAAAGATCAGCTCCCTTGAGAAGTTGATGCTTTCATGTCCTCAGTGCATTATTTAGTAAGTTAGCAGGGCAGATCCGCCTCTATGCTGTGAGCGGTTCTTAGATGGTAAATGAAAAAAAGCAAGAAAGATGGTGTGTGTGTGGTGGGGGAACATTTATGCATGTGGGGTGAAGAAAGCACAGTTACACATAGTTAAATGGATTTTAGACAGCAAAAAGTGTCCAAAACTTAATATGCCAATGTGCACTAGAAATAGTCAAGAGGGGGTACATTTTACATGATTATACAGGATTTCTGAAGCTTATCTAGCCACAAACCAACCTTCCTCTTTTTTCCCTCTCTCCCTCTGTTCCTCCTTTCCTTTCTCCCTCCTTCGTTTCCTTCCTTCTGTCTTTCTTCCTTTCCTTTCTTAGCTTCCTCTCTCTGTTCTTTTATTGCTAAGCACGTCACAGGGAAATTGTTCCACAGATTCTACTGTAGGACCAGCTTTATTTGCTAAGTGTCAAACTAATGAGGTCCAGGCCAGACAAATGTCGGCCAGACCCTCTCTGCTGTGCAGGCTTATGCTGAATCCTAGCCAGCTGGCCTGTGAACATGTGTTTTTATTCCGAAAGGAGACTAGTGGAGAAAGTACATGTCAGTTACGGTCGGCACTTATACAGAAACAATTCAAAACAGATTATCAACTGCTTGTAGATCAGTAGTATCATAATCATATAGAAAAACTAGTACATTAATTTTTTGAAACTCTACTGCAAATAGAGACTGGGACACATACTCAAATGTATTTGAAACTTTCTTGAGAGATTGACAGCTGTGGGATGTGACTTCAGAAAATTCTTTCTCTTTACTGTAAAATAATATTTTTCCTCCTTGTAAAATATGGTAGACAACTGCTGGTTCATTCTAATGTCACCTATAATCCATCCTACCCATGATATCAGTTACAGTTGAATAAATGGTTGTATATTAAAATAGTCTATGTATGTAATAGAATAGGAAGATAATTTTCCATTACACATTTAAGTGATACAGGCCAGATTTTCAGCTTAGACTAAATTATAACTTTTTTTTATAGATTTGTTACTTCCCATATGCTTATGATGACATGTTTCCATTCATCAATAATTTAACAAATACTTATTTACTAAAATGCAAATACTAAAAAGATGTTTTTCGCATTGAGTAAATTTAACACATTGTCACAGGAAAATTATCACAAAACTCAGATAACAGGTAGTTTCTTTAATTCATTTTAAAACAGTATTTTGTTTTAGTTTGCAAATGTTGGTTAGATTTTCTGTACTCTAACCTGTAGGTGGCAGTAAATTGAATGGCCCAAGAGTAATGCTGGTATTTTTATTTTAATTTGTTCCATCTAAAAAATTTGGTCTGTGTGTGGCCTCAAGGATAAGTCTTTTAGATTACTCAGTAAAGCAGTGTTTTCTTGAAGAATGCTGTCCTTTGGCAGTTTTGTTGCTGGTGGTGGCCCAAAATAAACTAGAGAGGCTTAAATTACTGCCAGCTTAGAATACCATTTATAATAATGCATTAAGGATTTTCAAATGAATGAAAAGTATACTCTTATAGCTCACTCCCCATCATCCTGACAGAAATAAAATCCTCTGAGCAAGCTGGAGGGAGTGACCATTTACCAGAATGAATCAGATCCTTCTAAAAGAATACTCTGATTCTTCTAGAAAATGTGTCAGACATCATCAGCATTTCCTTTTCTTGTATATTTTTTTCCCAAGATCAAAAAATGCATGAGACTAACAATTAATTTTAGGTTTTTATTTTGAAGCATTTCCTGTAAAAAAAAAAAAGGTTAAAATATAAATATCAAAATCACATGCTATAAATCTGTTGCCATGCCCTAATTTCATGGACTATGGAACTTTAACAAATTCAGATTCAGTTTTGGTAATTTATAAAGATGTGATTTAAAGATACTTTAACATCTATGCTAGTATAATAATGACAAGTAAAAGTTGCCTGTATATATTTATACTCACCAGCACACAGATTTCCATGGTGATATGGACAAGAAAAGTCATCTTTTTCACAGTATTTTCCATACACCTTTCCAAGCTTAATTTTTTCACATAAACATTTCCCACAAACACAAACTCCTCGACCACTGCAAACAGGTTGATCCTCGTGTGACTTGCAACTCTCAGAAGAAAACTGATCTTCATCAAAATGGCATTTATTCTCATCACACTGGAAACACTTGGAATCCAGAAGAGTTTCATCTACACACTTTCCTTTAGGTTCTCTGTTGTCCTCACACTGACAACTGCAGTTTCTGTGTATATGAATTTTAGTGGTTTCATTAAAACCAATAGGTTTGATTATTGCATAGCTTTTTCCTCCTGTGACATCACATTTTTTCATTGTAACTGTTACATTGAAAAGAACCTAAATTTAGGAGGAAAAAGGAAATATATTTATATACCTTGATTATTTTTTACTACCAATATTATATCTGTTAATAATTGAATTGATAAGAAACCATCTTGGAGAAATTAACGATATTTGTAAAATAAACACATGTAATCTCTTTCACATATATGCAACATCTCTTTTTAATGTCACTTATTTCCCAATTAATGAACTTGAGAGTTAAAGAATATTGTAATTACTCATGTCTATATTGCACCACTAAATAGACTTGAGTGCAAGCCTATTTGAAGCATCTACCCCACTACTGATGATTAATTTCTTAGCAAACATGAGAAAGAATAGACCATTTTCTAAGTTCAGTCATTAAAATGTGGGGTTATTGAATATTTGACACTAGGGATAGAGCACATAAACCAAAGTAAAAGGCTTCTGCTCTACTGGTTTAACCTCCTGAGATGAGGCCAGGTGAGGTGGCTCATGCCTGTAATCCCAGCACTTTGGGAAGGTGAGGCAGTTGGATCACCTGAGGTCAGGAGTTTGAGACCAGCCTAGACAACATGGTGAAACCCTGTCTCTACTAAAAATTCAAAAATTAGCTGGGTGTGGTGGCCTGCACCCATAGTCCCAGGTACTTGGAGGGAAGCTGAGACAGGGGAATTGCTTGAACCTGGGAGACAGAGGTTGCAGTGAGCTGAGATCACACCACTGTACTCCATCCTGGGCGACACAGCAAGACTCCGTATCAGGGGGAAAAAAAAAAATCAAAACTTTGGGATGAAATGTTCAAACAAACCATTTTAATTTTGTTCCTATTGTCTAGGAGCCCAAGTAAAGTTTCAGAGTTAAATTTTAGTTTATAAAGGGTGTCAGTGGAGGAAAACAGTGGCTTTCTCTGATGTTACTCAAAAGAAAAATGTTTAGGACTCTCATTTTCAAATCTTAAGACGTCAACACAGGTCATTGATCTGTCTCAGTGGAAGAAGTTAGCCCAGAACTCAGGAACTGTGCTGGCAGGAATTGGTCAAATGTTTTCTTTTTCTCTATTTCTTCTTTTTGCACAACACAGTTATTTAATATGTCTACGTATATTTGTTGGATCATCTTACCATCTTTAGGTACTCTGGTAAATAAGAAGGTATATTTCTTTCATGTTGGACTGAGATCCATTACAATTTAAAATTAATTTGTGCTGAGCTTTTTGGTTGGAATATATGTATATGATGATATAATAATATAAAATATCGAAATTTAGGCTGATTTATACATGAAACATTAGAATTGGTTCCATAATATTAAAATCAATACAATTGGTGTTATACTTAAAATGCCTTTTGTTTTTGAGAATGCTGAGGATTAACAGATATGTAAGTTAATGTGGTCACTGCCATCTCTAACAGTAGATCAAACCCTGGGGTTTCTGTAATTAAGAGGTCATATGATTATTCCTGAGAGTTAAACTATTTATACCACTCAGTTGAAAGTGAAGGAAAGATAGTATATAAGCAAATGAAAAGAAAAAAAAATGTAAAAGGTAAGAAAAACCATTCTTCCAAAATGAGATTTTGAAGAAAATGACTATTTCTTGGAGAGTAACCATTTTTTTTTATAAAGTAACTTAGTGCTATATTTGCTAGCAAAAAGTTTTCTCTGTAGTTTTAATGAAAAGCAAAAGTGCATTTTGCACACTGGTGTATGATGTCTTTGAACAAAATCCAAGGAAAGTGATTATAGAAGAAACTACAGAATTTGAAACTTGCAATAATTAATTTAAAATATACAGCTCTAAAATTCCTGAGATAAAAAACATATTCTAACTAAACAGCAGAGAGGATTCTCTTTTATTCAATTTTAGAATCTTCTATCACTTTCAATAACTTTTCCTTTTGTTTCTATAGCATGACATTACATAGTTAATCATCATAAAACCTTAGCGGAAAAGGGGTTAGAAATCTTCTAGTCCAAGTCATTCATTTAAAAATGAGACAAGGAATGTCATGAGGTCAGTGACTCACCCAAAATCACTTCACCCAGCGAAGAGTCCCTTAATGGGTATATTTCTCTATGTTACTCTCTCTATTGTGCCAGCCCTTGGGGAATCTCTATCTCATCTGCTGCTGTTTCCTGATACTGTTACAATCTAGGTCTATCTTTTTTACATCCCAATCCTTTTTTAGTAAATGATGACTCTTCTCATTTTGTATTGGTCTTAAAAAATTTCTCTACCTCTTTTTAGATAATTTAGATAATTATGAGTGTTTTGGGGAAATCACAAAGTGAAAGATTGTGGAATTCTTGGCCTTTTTCAACTGCTCTATCGTTCCCATTCTTTTCTATGTTATGTGGCTTTCAATTTCACATTTATTTTGAGAATCTGTGAATATGTAAGCAAAAAGGCATTATCGTTATTATAAACATAGACACTTATTTGAGAATATGTGATTTCCTAATTTATACTGGTCATGACACCTAAGTTTAAAGTTACTATTGATAAATAATTGTTTAATATTACACACACACATATACATATTAAAACCTGAGAGTTGGAGAGATCAACTCAACTAAAACAAATAGGAACTTTGAGGAGGAACAATAAAAGTTACCTTGAAGTATAAATATGATACTTAGAGTCAGTAGTAAGTAATTTTTTTCAGAATGGTTTGATATTTCTGTAAGAAAGTATGCCAGACAACTTAGTTTATTTTAAAAGGGAAAAATGCACACCCACATACTTCATCATTGCTCGTCACATTTCTGCATCCATCCATGCCTGGCTTTCTGGACCCATCTGGACAGATGGCGGTAACATTAAAATAGATGCCTTGTACCTGATTTTCCACCTGAACTTTCACTTCTGAAATGAGTTTCTGCAGAGACATTATTTTTTTAAATTACATATGACAGTAGTTTCAAATATAAGCAACAAAGCAGAGTCAAGCTTATTAAATCATAGATTTAATTTTAACTAGATCAAAGAGTCTCTTTCTATAAAAGGATGAATAAAAACAGTGTTTCCACATAATGACCCAATTATATTTGAAATAAATAAGGAATACTGAAGGATTAGATTATTTGCATTCAAATTGTTCTTTTTTTTACATATTTCCATGACTGCATTTTGAGCCCTTCAAAGATATTTCTCAGTCTGTTAACAAAATAGTCATTTTTAATCCAGTAATACTTACATTTTATGATAAAGTTTAACTAAACATTGAGAACACATATATCATCACAAAGGGTAAATCTTGACACTTAAAATATGGAAAATGCTTCTGTCATATAAAGCTGCTAAAGAAATATTTTTGTGCTACAATTTAACTGTTAAACTCTATGTGTCAGGAAGGGAGTCAGAGAATTTGGGAAAATGAGACTTTATAGTTGGCCCATAAAGTCAGGGTAGCATAAAGCATATCTTTTGACACCCTGTAAAACAATGAAAAACAGGTGGTATTGCACAGGAGGAAGCACCTGAGGCTGGAAGTAGAGAACACCTGGATTCTGATCCCACTTTCTTCTGCTTATTAGTTGAGGAACTTTGATGAATTTGTTTCACTTTCCTGAGTCTTGGTTTCTACTAATATACAATGGGAGTACTAACCACCTGCCTTACAGGTCAGGTGTGAGAACTGAATGAGGTCACATATGGAAAGTGACTGGATATTGGTGGTTAAAAAGTAGGAGTCACTATTATTGCAACATTTTAACAGAGGTTGTTCTATCCAGGAATGACCTAGGTTGAAAGAACAGATGTTTCTTTAAATTCTTTGTATTGAAGCGTTCACTCTTCATAAGACTGACGACAGCATACAACCATCAACTCAAGAAAATATTATATATACTAAGGTGATTCTTTTCATCAAACTCTTTTGATAAAACTGTTAAAATAATTGTTGAACAATCAAGTGGTTGATCATAAAGACTCCAACAGAGTCCTCTTAATAATTGTTATGTCCCAGATAGTTCAACTTCCCTGGCAGATTATTGCTTTACGTAACTGTGGACTTCTACTTTATCATTATGGCATAGGAAATGATGCAATTTCATGGTAAGAAAGTACAGTCTATAGCTATGATTTGATGATTCACTGAGCATTGGATGTAGAAGGAAATTTAGATAGCCTCTAGCCCAATCTTAGTTGATTATCAATGAGGCAAGTGAGGCACAGAAAGCAGAAATGACTTTCCCAAAGCAGAAAGCTAGTTAGTGGTAGGGCCAGGGATGAACTTCACATTCTTAGTTCCTAATCTAACATGCTTTCTACTCCTCCTCTCAAGATGACATGACACTATTTTGTACCTTGCCACACAAATTGGGGTAAACAGTTTATTTTAAAAATTGTATATAATACATACATACCTTATAGGCTTCCACTACCAAATTATTGAGGTTTGCAGACTTTGCTTCTATTTCACCAGCAACGGTGCCCGGCAAGAGGGGTAGAAGATCCTATAAAACATATCAGTAGCATTTAAACAATGACAATAGTATGCAATGGTTTAGGAACCAACACATATTAAATATTTGTGTAGTTATCCATTGAAGGTGAATGGTTACATGAATGAAAACATATAAGACACAAGAAAAACATAAGCAACCTAGTAGAGCAGCCAGAACATATAGCCATATAGTGGTTGTGTGTGTCTGTACATGTGCGTGACTGTGTGTGTACATGTGAAATCACTGTACATGACACCCTAAAAATCCAATTGAAGTGTAGATGAGCATCTCCGAAGTGTCTTCCATGGACTATAACCCCAAAAGATTTTTAAACATACAAAAAAAAAGTTTGGGAAGTTCTGCATACGGTTTCTTCCACTTAAAAACATAAAGTGCACATTTGCAAATTAAAAGGTTCAAAGTAGGCCTGCAGTTTGGAAATGATTTAACAGTGTTTAATGCAGCATTTCCCAAAACTTCTTTAGTTAGGAAAACTCATAGTCACAAGTGGATACCTCATGGAGTATGTGTTCTTGATGAATGTTGCTTATTAATTACGGGGAAGACCGTAGGTATTTTTAGGGAGAATGAACAAAGGCTTAAAGGTCTACTCGAATTGTAGATGAAGCAAAAAGAGAAAAAAGGCCAATCTGACTAAATGGCACTTATTTGTAGGAAATCAGATGGTAAAAAGTTTTGAAATCCATTAGTTCTTGCATTTTATTCTATTCACAAGTATCATTAAGTTCCTGCTGTATGCCAGCCATTACTTAGACACTAATAATTTGGTATCTCATTTCACAGGGAAAACTCTATCATTTATAGATTCAAAAAATTCATTTATTGGACTTTTATTGAGCTCCTACTGTATACCACTCTGGAGATACTAAATCACTAGGTCACACAGTTCTACCCTTAAGCATCTCATAGTATATAAATGACAATTTCACTAAACACTGTACATTTGAACATGAGAAACAATAGTGATAGGCACAGACCCTAATCAGGGGGACACTTGGCAAGCATTTCAGAGCTGGGGAAGGTTGCCAAGGACTATCTCTTGGAGGAGGTAACTTATAAGCTATGTCTTAAAGAATGAGTAGGAGTTAACAAAGTAATGAGGGAGAAGGGCTTCCAGACATGAGAAGTGAAGGTAGGCAGCAAGAACAAAGGCACAGAGGAAAGAAACAGTCTGATTGAATGCTTGTGCACAGGAGGATTAGAAGCATGGCTGGAGGGATGAGAAGCATTCCTGCAAGGCAAGGAACAGTGGGGCAATAAGGCCAAAAAGGCAAGCAGAGACTACATGGCTTCGTGGGCCAACTTAGAGACTTGGTCCTCTAATTCAGAGGGCACCACTGAAACATTTTACTCAGGGAGTATTGTGGTCACACTTGTGATTTCAATAGATCATCCTGGCAGCCAGATGGAGGATGGATTACAGAGATCACCTGTCAGGTTGTTAGAACTCGGGTGAAAGGTGATTGATAAAAAAGTTCTCTAGGCAGTCAAAGGAGATGACTACAAGGGCATGCATGGGCTCACACTGGAGCTTCCCAGGCTTTGGGGTCAGTTGATTCTGACTTTGCACATAATTCAATTAATAATAAACCTGGTTTTATGGTTTTTCAGTTAGTGGCACATTTTAAAAAGAATAGGAAGAAACTGCTAAAGCCAGTAATGCTATCAAGAAATAACGCTAGAGGAACAGCAAAGAGGACACAAAAGCTATAAAAAGCTGCACAGTATTTCAAAGTCAACTATTAAGCTTAGCCATTAAGAGCACAGGATTTGGGTTGTTAGAATCCCTTGGGCAAGTATTTAACCTCCCTAAATATGATTCCTCATCTTTAAAATGGGCATATTAAGATGTCTGCCCTCATTTTTATGAGTTGCCAAGAGGATTAGATTAATAAATGTCTACAAACTCCATGCCTGACAATAGTTAAGTACCCAATAAGTGGAAGGTGTTACTGTGGTTAATAAAGTGGTTTGAGCCGGTTAACTTTGGCCAGAGTCCTACTTCTGCAGGTGTTAGTTTGTTGTTACCTTAAAAGGTGGTTCCATGGTATATAAATTTGAGAAAACAGGGAATTAAATAAAGTTTCACTAAGTCAGACACAGAAAGAAAAATACCACCTGTTCTTACCTATAAGTGGGAGCTAAATACTGTGTATACATGATGTGGAATGATAGATAATGGAGACTCAGAAGGATGAGGGCCTGGGACGGGGAGTGGATGATAAGAAATCACTTAATGGGTACAGTGTGTGCTATTCGAGTGACAGATACCCTAAAAGCCCTGACTTCACCACTATACAATCTATGCCTGTAACAAACTTGCACTTGCACTCCATAAATTTACACAAAATGAATAAAGAAATAAGCAAAGTTTCACCATAGATTTCTGAGGGAAGAAGTGGTATGATTAAAGCAGTACTTTCAGAGGATAAAGTAGGGAGGTGATAGGGAAACTGGTAGAAGGAACACCAGCTGTGGCATATGCAAATGAGTTCAAGTATTTATTGAAGCCAAATGAAAATGTAATTTCTCTGCAGTTTTAAAAAATCAGTAGAGGGCACTGGGACTGGCCACTGAGGGGGGATGTACAATTAGGGAGTAGATGGTAGAAGCAAAGATAGCAAAGGAGATGAAGGAGACCAAGTGAACAGAGATGCACAGTGAAAATTAGGGTGTCATAGCTTCGTGAAAAGGAAAACAAGAGAGTTTCTAGGAAAAAAAGAGCCTTATAGATTGTGAAAAGAAAGCCATTGCATGGTCATAGAGAAACAGTCTATGCTGGGGGTTCTGTGGCACCTCCAGTGTGACACAGCTGCTAATTTTGCTTGAGGGTCTCACCTGGTCCAGAGGACTCTGGACATCACCAAGATTATTCTTATGCGTGAAGGCTTTGACTGGCTCAGCCACTTCAATGGCCCCTTTTGGTCCATTATTGAATGACCTAGACCAAAGCTAGGTGTGTCAGTGCTATTGAGAGTTAAGCTGATATTGTCCAGCTTTAACCTATCACAAGGATATTCTCATGGACCAAAATAAAGAAGGAATGTGGACATGCAAGATGCAGAGATGGATTGTGAACTACTTTTTGCCTGGCAAGTCTTCTCTACTGTTGTCACATTTGAGACCACGCTAAGCATCAGGCTGACCTCAAGTGTATCAAATACAATTCTCAGATTTAGTTCTAGATGTTACAAACCTAAATAGAAATTATACTGAAATGCTAAGTTAAGACATTGTAAATGATACTATAGTAATACAATATAAAGTTTAGATTGTACAAAGTATAATAATTCCAGAGTCCTTATCTGTGGCTCTAAACAAACCTCTTAATTTCAATTACCAATGAAAAAATTTTAATTTTCACATTTTCGGAGTTAACATACCTTATACCAATAAAATTGTTGTCCTTGAACTGCAAAAATGACATTAATGTTGTTGTCTATTAATTTTTCTGAAAGTTGGCCTAGTGAGGGATGTTCCTGTAATGAATAATGAAATAAAGAAGGGAGTGAAATTTCACAGCTCCATTCTATGCATATTCAAACATCTATTATGAAGAAAACTGTATGACTTACATAAAAATGTACCTGGGAAGGGTTATGGTTTTACTAGAGACATTTACATTTTTAAAAAACATAACATCAATATCCATGTATTAAAATATTTTCTATAGAAAAGTCACATAAAAACCTGTAACTTAAAAAGATGAAGAGAGCTGAATTCAACATAACTAACAAAGAGTGATCAGCATCTCTATAGATTAACAATGGACTCCAAGTGATGTAACTGACCGAGAATTTAATATTCTGAAATAGAGACACATTACTGACAATCACATTCTAGGGTGAAATTCAGTAACAAATATTGAACTGTAAATGTATATGCATGTATGTGTGTATACCTATAAATATATATATACACATACACCTTCAAACATCCACATATACCTATATATACACAGATTTGATATATAACATGATATAGCACAGATTCTCTTTAGAAGCAGAAAATCCTCTAGTCAAGTCCTAGGTTTGTCACCTTGCAACAAAAGTTCTCAGTTCCATCCTCGGTAACGCATGAATGATACCTGCCTTCCATGATTGCTGGCAAAATTAAAAAGATAACAATAGTATGTGAACTATTTAGTGTATTTTCTTGCAGGCAGTAAGTGCTCAAAACTAATACCAATTCTGATTCTTATTTCCAACTGCTTATACAAGGTACAGATTACAGATTTCTCAACTTATCATTATATTCAATATTTTTGTTGTATGATATCTTTTATACCTGCTTTACTTTGACAAATAAAATTTACGTAGTGCCAACTGTGCCGTTTTTTGTGGTAACGAGAAAGTTAGAGAAGAGTAGGAAAATGAGAATAAAATTTAGAGAACATGAGAAATCTGATGATTGCATAAATTGCTATCTACAGTTATATAGTTAGATATACTATTGGTATTTTTTTTCTATAAATAGTCTTCCAGAAATTAAAATGATTGTCTCAAATAACAAGTTTATAACTAGACACCTAACAGAGAGATGATGTAAAAGTTCACTGGTAGTTTCTCCTCATTCATCGGTGCCTTTTGGCGTAAGCCAAAGATTAGTATGTAACTGAGCCCAATTAGTATCATAACATTTAAGTTCAAATTACTCTATAGTTTTTTGTTTCCCAATGAACTCCCCAATATTAACTGTATTTTATTTAAGGGAAGATCTGGTTGAACTATCTTGGTAAGCATTTCTGTATTGTGGCAACTATGTGAACTTGGTAAAAGAGCTAAATTAACTAGTTTCACTTATAATGTAAGTTCTAAGTAGCAAATAACACTTTATTTCTCTATCATCTATAATTGTTGTGATAGAAACAAATCAAATTTTCATGAGTTGCCTTTACATATGTGATATGAAACCAACTTATGAAGAAGCTTAAAAAGTATTAACACATGGGTCTGCATAAGAAAAGTTTTCTCACGGTAATTCTTAAGAATATAATTTTAAAGTAATTGAAAAAAGCTGCAAAAATCCAAATTCTGCCAGCTAAATTCTTATTCCTTTTTCCTAATAAAAAGTATAATCTTAAAATATATTTATGACAGTTTGCATAATGCTAGTGAATAAAGAGAACAAGTTAGAGGCAAGGTAAATCTAGCTGTATTGGAAATGTGTTTAAAGGGTACCAACTACTTTTCAAGTATCTTTGCTTTGACGAAAGATAGTCATGTCTTGCCAACCATTCACCCTTCTTAGTTTTTAGAAACATTTGTATTTTAAGGAAAATGTAATCCATGTTTTTAACCAGCTTTTCCTTAACTCACATAAAATCAATATTTAAATGACACTCTAAGATGTAAGCAGCTTTTGAAGACTTCTTAAACTCTTCCCCTCTGCAAAGACAGGAAGTCATTTTGACCAAATGTATACAACATTTAAATCTAGAAAGTTCTAGTTTGGTCAAAAGCTTATTAAGAAGATAAGTTGATTTTTCAAGCTTACAAAAACAGACTTTTGGAATCCTAGAGAGATATCTCTTTTAAAAGAAAATTCCAAGTACCTCAAGGCAGATTTTTTAAAATTACAAATGTGTAACAGATGTTTAAATAAACCACTGTTGACAGGAGACCTGTGGACTAATGGCCATTGCCTAAGCCCCTTCCCCTTTCCTTCATGAAACAACCTATCTTCAATAAAGTACTTTATCTCTTATGTCTTTTACTTCACTAGCAGGAGACACACTCCCTCTCAGCCAACTCTCCTGTTCTGGTGATTTCACTGCTCCCGAACTCCAACTCCCTCTCTGTCTAATCCATTACACATTGTTTCTGTTAACTCTGAAAATAATTAATAGAGATAGCAAGCATGTCAGGGGGAAAAGGGAGAAGGAAAGCAATATGCCAAGACAGCTGCTAAGTAATTAAGGCTGTGGGAAGTAACTTATAATCATCAGAAGGAAAAAAGAGGTAAGAAAGATTCTTTGGGAGCGATTTTGGGTAGAGATAACTGTATATGGATGTATGGTAGAATTTTAATAATGTGCGTATCTAGATGGATTAAAAAGCATTTGAGTTTCTCTTTAGTGAAATTCAAAATATACATTTTTAGAATAGAATATACAATTTTAATATAGAATATTGTAATAAGATATAAAAACCAAACAACTTAAATAACGACCTCAATTATCTGCATGATTTTTTAGAGGAAAGAGGCAAATAGCATAGAAGTAGTCAAATAGCAGAGATTTATTTAGAGATGAAACTTTAAATGATGTGTCAGTCAGCATCTGTCCTGATAGTTAATCTTTTATCTACATAGTTGTACCATGATAACTGCGCCGACCAGGGTTTCTCAAGAGTGGTGCTATTGACAGTTTGGGCTGGATATATTTTTTATTTGACAAAGGGGCTGTCCTGTGCATTGTCGGATGTTTAACAGGACCCTGGTCTCTACCCAATAGTTGCCAGTAGCACCCTCTTTCCCTAGTTATGACAGCCAAAATGTCTTGGGACATGAAAATGTCCTCTGGAGGGTAAAATTGCTGCAGCTGAGAACCACACCACCAGCAGGGGCTCTGGAGACAGATCACCTGGGTGTCAACTGCTGGCTCTGCAATTACTAGCTATGCGACACTGGGCAGCTGTCTGAACCTTTCTGGAATCCAGTTTCCATAGGTATAAAGCAGGTATAAAAACTAGTATCTACCATTCAGATGGTGAAAATTAAATAGGTTAAGTTGTGTAAAGCCTTTCACTTATCATTCTGTAATTATTAAGACCAATGATGACTAGTGGTTTATGTCACAAAGCTTAGTGTCTACTATGGGCACTGCTATGTAGGGGTGTGTGACTCCAGACAAGATTCTGATCCCTTTAGCACCTCTTTTCCTCCTCATTTATAAAATAGAAGTAAAGCAATACCTACATTTCAGTGGGATGTTGAATGGTGTTAAATGAACATGAAGAGACAAACACCACAGGCCTGCTCAAGAAAAGACAGTTTTCACCAAAACACGGCTTCATCACAGACATTTGGAGGCCATTCCTAAAGGCAGGATAAGCTCTTGGATGTGCTTTCCTTGACCTATGTCACTGGCTCATCTCTCTTACCTGGCCCTGGAGATGTTTGAGTTTGTGGCCCCTGCCAAAGTTGACCTCGGTTGTAATCACGATACTCTATTTACTGAAAAAGGGCATGCATTGATTTTTTGGTAAGTTTTTCAATAATAATCGCAACAAAAAGCTTTCTGCTTCAGTATAACTTACCTAAAACATCTAATTTAATGAGAATATTCCATTCCATTAACACTTTTATCAAATTTGAATTTTATTGTGTCACTTTTGCAATACCATTCGAAAGGTATTACGCAAGCAGAGCCGGGCCACTTTGAGTCTGGCACAGGTGATTTCTACGTGCAAGTTTGCTTTCAATTAAGACAATTCCAACTAAATATTGTTTGCAGAGATCCTTTCCAGGCCACCTTTTTCGAGAATATGAGAAGCATTCAAATTAATTCTCCTATAAAATTATTACTGAAATGTTCTCATGGTGTTTACAATTTGAAGCAGATCATTCAACAAGCTGAACTCAGGCACTTCGTAGTTTTTAAATGCCCCAAAAGATGTAACAATCGTTTTTGAAAGCTGCACATGTGCTTAAAACTTTCTAGTTGTATTCCATACCTAGCACAAAATAAGTGTAAAATGAATTTGCATTTTTATTAGTATGCGTCTGAGACAAAGAAGCTGAGAAGCAGAAAAAGAGAGAGATTTAACGTTTTCTGAAGCTGAAAAGGTCATGTCTCCCTCAGGGAACAGCAAACAAAATTAACAGATCTCTTTACTAAAAGATCACAATTTTCTCCTTGAATGGAATTCTCTCTGATCTCAGCATTCGTTGTAAATAAATGTCTTCTAGACTTTGAATATGGCAGAAACATCCCTTTCAGAAAAAAAGAATAAATGTAACAGCTTTTTGAACATTTGTTAACTCAGGTAGTAAAGTTATGGATTACATTAGTAAACTAGCTTCTTAAGCTCTCTTTATTCATCTGTAGTCCTGGAAAAATTAAGTATAATTTCAAGTAGTTAGGATTCACAGCAAAAAGAAAGCTTCCTAAACAGCATACTTAAAAGTCAAGTACCTGTTAAAGTTGCATGAGGAGAGGCACGGTTTTGACTGTTTTTGCCCGTGAGAAAGCAAAACTGTTCAGTAATGCCTAATATGCCTTCTGCATTTGCTTAGATAACTATACGATACCGATCTATTCAGCAGCTAGTCTACCCAAATGAGCCTGCGGGGAAGGGAATGAACTATGAAGCCAGCAGTAAGGGGATTCTGAGAAGTTACGTGATAGAAGGGATAAAAAAATCACTGGCCATAATGTGATGAGGCATATATAAAAGGCTGTATAGAAAAACACCAAGCCTAAACTAGTAAATACTAGTGAATATATGGTATGCACTAGCACATAAAATAGGAATGTGGTAGGATCTTGCCAATTTGATTCTCTCTATTTAAAACTGTGAGTCACATCAACATCTGAAAATCCCATTGATAAGGTTCATCGGATGACCTCCACATAGTTGTTCCTTGGTCTCCTTTCATTGTTACTGAAGATCCTGATGCTATTCTTGGCCTCTGCCAAGGGCTGGGTACACAGTTTCTGGGAGGGCACTGAATCAGGGTGGAAATAGCCCTGGAGAAGCTGGGTGGGGAGACAGGGTGAAATTCCAGACCCTCAGTATTAATAATCTAACTTCTATGCCATTAATAATTTTTGTATTAACATCTGCCATTTTAAATAGAATGTCACACCTCAAGTTGTCATTATTACCGAGTAAATTATGAAACTATACTAGTGCTAATTTTTTTTTTTTCATTCTGGCACTTGATCTTGAAGAAAAAGCAGTGGAAAATGGAATTTATTCAGTAGTGTAACATCATTCGCCAGCAACCATAGACAAATATTGCAATGTGTAAATATAAATTATATTATATATGGTTTTATAACTTATGTAAGTCAGATCATCTGGGTTATAATTTCATAAGTAAGACTGCAACCAGAAAGAGAAGGAATGACAACAGGAACATTATTATTTTTTCCTTCTATGTTTCAGTCAATAGACCGTGGCAAAGTAAAGAACACAGATTTTAATATAAGATTGAGATGGATTGGGACCAGCTCTGCAATTTATTCATGTTTTAGCTGTTTATCCTCAGGCAACTTACTTAGCGTTTCTGACCCTCAGTCCTTCTGTTTGTAAAAGGAGGCTAATTATGACTACCTTATAGAGTTGCTGTAAGGATTAATTTGTAACTGTACGCAAAGTGATTGTTACAGTGCTTTTAGTTGAATACATATTGAATAAAATGGCAGTTGTTATTTGTCTAGGGTTCACATTGACCTCCAGGAAATAATTACTTGTACAAACAACAGAACTCTGCCCCATGTAATTTAGACATATAAAGGTTTTTTAAAAAATAAATTATTTCCTTTTATAAATACAAAACTCAGGAATCTTGGTTCAGAGCCTTGAACCAAGAAGCTCAGATACCATTCAACATTACTGGTATCAGCTGCTGGAGATAAAGCCAGGAAGCAAAGTGTTTGATTACTTGTCTTATGCAAAATTTAAAATTCCTCCATAATGGCCAAATAGTAGAGGATAGAGGTCATTTTAAAATGTGCAAATAAATATGCCTAGAGTCAAGGTCAAGGTAGCTTTCGATATAGACGGTTCCAAAGCAGCAGTACATCTTGAATATATAAATTTCTGGCCAAGGGATTGATCAAAATGCTTCAGCTTCTTTGGCCTAATATGTAGGAAGTGACTCTACAAATGAAAAGAATGAGAATTTTTAGGAAGATAATCCCTTAAAACGAAGACCTGGGGTAAATAAAATAAAAGTATCCTTCTAAGGTGCTAACAAACACTTCATTCCTTGGATTACTCAATATACGACAGCAGTGACATGTGGGAGGGTCATTCCTTTACATACTGGAAACAATGACCAAGAAGGTGAAAAACGTTTTTGATGTAATCATCCAATTTCCTGATGTCATAAAGCCCTATCTAAAATTCCACTGGAATTATAACTTATTTCCATAAGGTTCTATAACATGGTAACTGCCTAAAAGTATGACAGCATTTCTTTGCCTAGGAAGTCCTCCCTAGATGAGCAATAGTAGCATTTCAAATACAATTATAGAGAAATGACTTCAGTGACTTGGCAAAACTTCAAAAGAATAATACAATTTAAGACTAATGTCATTGTTATTTCTTCTTTAAAAAATAAAAATCTTCTCTGTGTCACAATAGAATAATTCTTCCTGTACCCTCTTCTACTCCCCAGTAAATAAATTAGAACTCTACCACTGATCAAAAGAGGTTAAATAGAAGGAAGGATAGATAAGAAATGACTAAGTAGAAGTAGATGGGTCTGTCAAAGTGAAATAAGGCTGACTAGAAGACAATTAGTAAATGGAAAGACACTATTGGAATAACTCCAATTCTTGAATTTTTGAATTCAATCTCTAGTTACTTTTAAAAATCTTTGTATTTTGATACTACTTGCAAGAAACTAAAATGACCAAGAGTTGAACTCATTTTGTATGGTAATACAATTGCTCCTCTAGACTTTCAACACATCTGGTAGGGTGTTGAAGGTGAACTGGTGATCTATTTAAAATTTACCCATGGGAACCACACAAATTTCAGCATAATTTTCATCCTTCTGATACTGTGATTCCCAAACTGTATGTGAGGTGTCTTGGTGCACTGCAACACACTCCCAAGGGTGGCAGGAAGTAATTTAAATCTTCAAGAGAAACACACTGACATTCAGCATGTATCAGGTACCAGTGAACAACCTGATTGGAGGGAGTTCATAGTTTTCAGATTACATTTGGTCCTATTCCTTTAAATGACATTAATTTTTGCCAAGCTGGTCAACCTGAAAATCAACATGGAAGAAGAAATGAGGGTAATAATGTCCAATCTGACTACAGGATTTGAAAATTTCTCTTAATAAGTTACTTACTAAAACTGAAATATGTCTCTCTATACTTGATACATTTGTATTATTTTTAAGGAGCTACTAAGTTGTTAAGACATAAATAGTTGAGTTATATTGACTTAACCACTCAAAAAACGGAACTATTAGGTATTTCTTTTGGCCGATGGGTGCCATGGAAAAATATCACTGAGACACTATGGACTTATGAACTGAGAAAGTTTAAGAGCACTGTCTTAACATTTGCAAGAATATATAAATGTCAACATCAAAAGTAAATGATGCTTTGGGCTGTTGATTCTTCACAACTAGAATTAGCTAATGCCAGGGGAGATGTGGTTCTAGGTGATTATATTAAATACATGATTCAGGGCTTATACTAACCTCAGGAAGCAAGCAAGATATTCACTGATTTTTTATAAAGAGAGTCCTTAAATAGCTAAGCTGCAGAGAGAAGTAAGGTACAAAGTAGAGAAGCCTGCCTTGTTTTACTCTCTTTCTCTCTTACCTTTTTTCCCTGGTTTCTTTTTAGTTTCTACCTATTGTACTGTGAGGTTTTCTCCTGAAAATGTCTGTAGATACCGACCCTGTAGAATGGGTCTATTTCTATAAAGCAAAGGTGTGCTTTTTCCCCTGTCCTTGAATTCCATAAAAAGTAAAATCTTGTATCATTTTCATTTTCAAAAAGTACACAGTGCTTTGTCATTCATCAAAGAGTCAGCTACTAAAAACTGTCAAAGTATTTTAGCGATATATTTTTTTGATCAGCATTTATAGATTACACTGCTCCATAAACTCTCTCTCATGGCTTATCCTTGTTCTGTATCTTTCTTTTTTAGTTAATTTCCTGGTACAAAAATAGTTGAGTTGCCAATTAAAAATTGTTCTTTAACCAAAAGAGTCATATCTACTAAGAGGCTACAGCTACATTACCATGGTTGTCGATCTGACGTAGACGTTGTTTTTCAGATGGCAGTTTCCGTCATTGGGCACCACTATGCCTGCCAATTTGCTATCAAGAGCAAGATGAGATGTCTGATCTGTCATCACCAGCAGCAATCTTTTAGCTTCTTTTCGCCATCCAATATGACTCTTAAAAATAAACATGTAATTAGACTTTGTACAATAACATAGAGCTGTACTGTGGGTTTTACTTCAAGTAAACATTATGTTTGAGTTGAGGAGCATTAAGTCAGGCTAGAACCATGTGCATGGATATAATGCTGCTGCATAAATAGCTTTAACTTTTATTTGTATATCCTCTGTTTTCCCACAGTCATGTGACGACACTAGTTCCTCGTTAGAGATTTCTAGTGTTCCAGTGGAGGAAGAATCAGATAGATTAAAAAGTAGGGGAACAAGCAGAAGTGAGGAGGACAACCGTCTACTTCTAGTTCTTTGGAGTGTGGTGCATGAGAAAAGCAACCGCTTTGGAAAGAATTTTCATATGCATAACCTATTCTTTCGCTTTTATCTTTTCCTATTTAAATCCCTCCCCAAATTTAGCCCCTCTGTCCCAAATACACACCAAAAGGAATCACCTTAGTTAGGAGTAAGAGATAGTAAGATATGCATTCTTCTACACTATGTTTTCACTTCACAAATCAAACAGAAAATAAAAATTCTAAATTCTTTGAAAGTTTTGCATCTTAGCAAACACTCAATAATGTGAAAACGTCTTACTTCACAGACAGCTGCCTGAAGCATGGCATCGAAACTTCCTTCTGGTGTATCTATGTTTCCAGAGATCTTCTGTCTGTGAACTGCTTTCTCAAAGTCAGTGATGTTCTCTGTCAAAGACAGCACATGAATGTATCCATGTGGAGGCATGCAGTCTAAATTGTAGTCACTATATGGGAAAAGAAGAATTTTGTAAAATTTTGTAAAATTTTGCTCTTTTTTCTGAAGCATTCTAGAATACTAAACAGTAAAATTGCACAGTTGTGTGAAAAGGGAGTACTTCTTTTGTGCCAGGGAAATATTATAAGACAGAAATCTGTGCTTATAAAATTAGAGAGAAGTTTGATATTGGTGACAATTTCTGTGCAAGTAGGAAATAAGACTATAAGCATTTGGTATTCAAAAAATGAAGATGATTAAATGTGTTTTTAAATATAGGACAATTAAGGGCTTTCAATATTTAATCTGCACTGTGAATTTTTAAGGTAAATATAAGAACGTGCAGTGATTTCTTATCATTGAACAGCTGAGAAACCCTTTTGGAAAAGGTTTTTGGGGAATTTAGTTGAAATATCATATTACTGTTTTGTTTTTAATACTGCACTAATTTTTAAAATGATGCTTGGTGGAATAATTGATGAACAATCAAAATTCATGAAAGTTATTTTGAGAATCCATGATATCTAGAAAGTAGAATGATTCCTCTGGCACATTCACCTCAAGAAGGCTTATGAAACTCCATTAGTGGATGTGTCAATCCTGTTCTGGTACAGCAGATGACAGAGTTGTTTCGGTAAATTGGAATACATATTGTAAGGTAACCTAAGCAATTTGTAGGAGCAAGAAAGATAAAGTCTTTTTATGAAAAAAGATCCATACAGATTTGTTTTTCTGAAAATTCAACAGGCTAATGGCAATATTGTGTGAGATTGTATTTTTAAGGTTAATTCTTCTTTCATAGTGGGATGTATGTTATTTAGAATCAGAATTCTAAAACGGTAAGAAAAAAGGCTCTTTCTAAGCAGTCAAATTCTCATCTTTTGACTCACTTTTTTTGTGACAGCTGAGCTTGCTTTGTAGTCACATTATAGGTGACATCATTATCCACAGTCACAACACAGTGATGGAGAGACAGATGAAACACGGGCACAAACTCTTTAAAGTGTATCAAACCATAATTCAATGATTTTGGAGCAATCAAAAAATAAAAATACAGAATTTCCAAAGAGGTATTTATATACATTGCAGACTAATTATTGAAGGTTTATTCAAAGTTACTAACATTAGGTAGGATTTTTTTTTTTGATGACAAAAACTGACTAAATATTTGAAGAAATATAAAATAAAAAGCCCAATCTACAGGTCGTCTCATACGTTTTCAGATATGAACAAACCTCCCCACCTCACCAAATATTTTTATTCATATTTTATAAGAAAAATATAAAATTTGGTATGTTCTTTACATTAACAACAAAGTGAGATTTTATGATCAAAAAATTAATTGAGTATATCCACATCAAACCCTAGATACCTGCATTGATTATGAATCCTTTCAGGGTGGATGCTAATGTATGGTGAAACTGTTTTATCAACGTATGAGCCAAATCCAAGACGAAAGTCAGTGGTGAAAAATTGCATTTTTCTAGATAAATCATTTCCAATGTAATTTAATTTTTCTATATTATTGTGCATTGATGCTGAGACATCAACCAGATAATAAAGATCCACAGGATATTTCTTCAGAGGATGAATTTTCAGCATAAAATTAGCTTCAGCTCCTAGTTCAACAGAAGAAAAACATCATGTAGTCTTCATTTTAAACATTTCAGGATAAGATCTCAATAAATTCGTCACATTCTAGCACCTAACACAATCATCACAAATTTGCACATAAATTTTGGAATATTCTAGTATAATTATAACAATTATAATTATTATTCTAGTATAATTACAAGGCAATTTGAAAACTAGACCAATTTATTAGTCTCCAAATCCTACAGTACATTTCCCACAGTTCTATAGGCTGAATAGGGATGATAACAAATGGGCCAGCCCCATATAAATGTAACAGGGTATCGTATCATTATATGAACCTCCCTTGCCTTAGTAGTTAGAAAAACACAGTGCAAACCAGCCAGCAGCATTCTGTCTCGAGACAGTGAGGGGGCTGTACTTGTAGAACGAGTTGAGGGAAACTGGGAATGTATCTTTTAAAAAAAGATCTCTTATTGAATAAAGGCATACGTTCATTCTTTTGGGTTAAAGCGTATTTACATAGGAGATGAGAAAACTCTGGTACTGCACAGTACAACAAGCTATTCAAAATAATTAGTATCTTGTCACTAGTTGGTAAGATTCCTCTCATCAGTTGGCTGACAGAAGGAATGAGACAGTGGACTAAAGAACTGTACCCTGCAGTGCCACATGGAGGACCTGGGGAAAGGAGGGGTCAGCATTTGTCCAACACACGGTGGGTGTTCAATGAACACAAGCTGGAGAGGGGTCCCATGGGCAAGGCACCCACCCTGGGCAAAACAACTGGATGACAAGAGGGGGCCGCCACGAGGACAAACGTTAGTAGTCTCCACAGGAAACTACAGTTTTATTTAGTTCTCTGTTATATTACTATTTGATAAAGGACCTGGGTTATCCCCCTAACCCTCTATGGAGTTGGTAACTCTCCTTTTCCTTTAAAGTACATGGTGAAAAGGCAACTATTTAAATATAGGCAATTTACAATTTGTGAATTTTACTTTTTTAAACAAATAAGCAAATGCTTTATAAGTCATTATTTTTTCATAAGAATATTCTGAATGGAAAACATTTTTAAAATAAACATTGATTTGTATATATAAGTTACTTATTTAAAGAATCTTCTAATTTATCAAATCATATTTTTGGTCTTAGTATAAAATAGCAATATTTTCAATTATTTCACAAATCAGATGTTTTTCAGCCAACACTTACTGTATTCAAAATAATAAGGTTTTGCTGATATATAATAATAATTATGGGAGAAAGGAACTACTCATTCGGAATTTGCTGTTATGTCCCGGCAGCCCTTTTAGTGTAACGCTCCTATGTTTTGGCCCATATTTGAGAGGAGAAATTGGGCATGTGTGGGCCAGCCCAGTCCGTTCTCTCATCCCTTGCCTTCACAAGCTAGGCTGCTTCCAGACACCATATCCTACATTCAGCTCTGCTTCTGCTCTTCTGTTGACACAAAGACCCATTACCTGTGGCAGTGTTTTGCAATTTGAGTGGAGAAATTAAATTAAGGGGAATGTTAGACACTAGTCCACTGGGCCAGATCCATGAGAAGCAGAAATTCAGCACTACCGGGGACAGCAGTTCTCATGCAGGGATTTGAACCTTTATGTATGGATCAGCATTTTTTGTTTTTGTTTTTCACTCAGACCCAAAGTGTCAACTCTCTCTAGATGAACTGCTATTGATGAAAAGTACTGCCATCTTTTTAGATTAAAAAAAAATTGTTTTTCTAAACTGGCCACATGGTGTTTTTATGTTGGTGAATCATTGTAGTTTATGGTGGCTCTAAAAATGAATGGCTGTTTTCAGAGGTGTTGCTAGATGTACTAGATAGTCAGCATATTGTGCCAGGGACCCAGCAAACGTATGGGTTGGTCACCTCAGCAAACATGCAGAGCCTGCATAGCATCAGCAAAGGCACAGTCCTTGGAGGTAAGCTATTCAGGGCCCTCCAACCAAATGCTAGCCACACAAGGCCCTCAGCTGAAACCAGATGCTCATAGCCTAGCAAGCAAATTCCAGCCTCACTGGCCTCAGCTAAGAAGAAGGCTGTGAGAGAGGACTGCCAAATGGTCAGGGTTTGAGAGTGTGAGCTGCTGTGGCTTGATTTTGGATTCTATAGATTCTGGCCTTAGCACATATACTGGGGTCAGCTGAGGCCTCAGTAGAGAAGTTTCCAATGAAGAGGAAAAGAGAATATTTCCATACACAGGCCTTTTAGTAATGGCTGGCAAGAACAATTATCAGTACTTTTACACTGCGAGACCCTTGAGCTTGCTGTGAGGATCTAGCTTTAAGTAGTCAATTCAAGGTAAATAGATCTAGCTAGGCTGACCCCAAATCCTGCTCTGCAAGATAAGGAGGAAACTGAAGGGGTCAAGCTTGGATTATCCTAAGTTTGAAATGTTACTGATAAGATGCTCTCAAGTTGGCTTTGGATTGTATAATTATAAATAAAGGAGAAAACTCTTGGGGGCAGGTGTCCTAGGCATCAGTCTTCCACAGTAAGAGGACCTAGAAATACCTTTCTGTGGCACTGTGGATATTGTGCCCCTAGTTAACTTCCCCACTTAACCTTTGTACGTGATCTCATCGTACAGCCACTTATAAACTATTTTGGACAAGATGCCTGGGCATAATTTTGGAGGAGAAATGGAATAGGATACGAAACATGCACTTAGAGTGACCTTGGAAATTATTTAATTAATGAAGTGCTATGACCCATTTCAGGGTTTCCAGGAAATCTCTACTTCCCATCAGTGGTTTCAGAATTATTACCAAAGGAACTCTAGTTGGCATGGGTACGTGGCTATATGAAAATGACAGCAGAACTGTCTTGATAGACTACGGATCCCTGCCCTGACAGGGACAGCAACCTCAGTTTCATCACATGCTTAATGACAATATCCAGTGTTTTAAAGAAAGAGCCTGGGAATGTTAGGGAGGGGAAGGAAGGGAAGGGGAATTATTGCTCTTCACTTTTGCTTTTGCTCAAGCCATGTTGAATGTATTTCTATTCATACTTTACAATTACCTTGGCTAATCCAACCATCAGATATTATTGAACAGTTATGTGCACCTGGATTTGTCATATAAAGATTAAACTTAACCAGGCATGTGCTCTCCAAATACTTTCAGTTGTAAGTTACCAATACAAATACAAATATGGGTTAATATTTGTATTGAATATTAATAGATGATATGTCAGTGTTCCCTTTTTAATTTCACATTAAGCTAATTATAGCTGTTCTTGTCACTTTAGGGGTTTTGGGTGTTGAAGATAAAGGATAATAATTACTTTATTTACATTTCTGGTATCTTTCTTTGCCAGTCTCAGAAAGTAACCTAAGTAAATTTCTACAACAGCAAATGAAATTCTGGTGATGTTTTAGTTTTTCATTTTTTAAAATTTTTTATTTTATGTACTTTTTTGCCATACTTCATTCTTTTCAATAGTTTTCTGTTTTTGGAGTACAAGTAAATGTGAAGAATCTACTTGAGTGTATGTTTATGTGAATATCTTTAAAATATTGTCAGTTCTTCTGAATGCAGAGCTATCTAATTTTCGCTTTTTTCTGGAATTCAAATCAAATTATCTCACCAATTTTAGGTCTTTTTTCCCTATATTAAACAATCAGTTCTTACCACTAAACATAGGTAAGACCAATTTTGAGGAAAATAGTTATAATTGACTATAATTTGGGGCTGACTGTAACATTTCCTTCTTTTTTTTTCCTTTATGAATGTAGAATTTCTAACATGAGGTAGAATCAGGTTAATTTCAACACTGCAGTTCAAACTTATTACTGTTGACCCAGTAATGGGTTTGAGAGTTGAGAATCTTATAGTTTAGTTTTCACTCACTTACCTATTATGCATCAAGTTAAACATTTCAAATGAACTCCTCTAGCATACCAGAATATTGGGATATATTCCTATCCACCCTAGCCCTTCTTGTCTTTTTGCCTGGATTATTTCCATAACCTCTTCATTTGTCTACCTCTATCATCTTGTCTTCCTGCCATCATTATCTATACTACAGAGTCTATCTTTCTAATATTCAAAATTGCTTGTGTTCTGTCAACAGCTCTCCACCAGATGGCCAATGCCTAATGGCTAAAATCATCAGATCAAAGTTCCTACGTAATACTGAGTCTTGTCTACATCTTTAGTTCTAGGAAAACAAATCTGCTTTAATTCTTCATATACACCCTACAAATGCATACTCCTATGCCCTGCTGTGGTCCTTCCTCTGCCTGTGGTGGCCCAACCTCTTCTTCATGTAATTACCAGTTAAAGACACCACTCAGTAATCTGCTCCTCCCTAGAGTGGGCTGAGGGCCCCGCCCCTGTGTTTCCATGGCAACTGGATCATACCACCATTTTAGTGTTTACCATATAATTATGAGATTCTAGACTGGGCATCTTTATCTTTTTTTTTTCTTTGCAGCTAAGGGCTACTAAATATGATAATCTTTGTAAAATATTTACCATAGTATTGGGTATACCAGTAAATACATATGTTAGTAATTATTACTTACTACTACTAGATTCTAAGCAACATTAGGGTAAGAACTGTTTCATCTCTGAAGCCTCTGTGGTTGGCACATGCATAGTCACCCATAAATGTTTTATAACTAAACTATATTTGAAGCACATTTTGGTACAACATTTCAAAGGGCACACATACCCACATATTTACCACAGGAAGAAGCCAGTATCTAGAATTTATTTCCCACAGTGTAGGGAAAGATTCCACAGAGTTTCTCTAAGAGGAAAAGTGTATCATCTGGCTCCCAAATGTTCCTGCCACCACTTATATTATCTCCAGGAAAGCCTTATCTTCGTGCCTTTTGAGGTTCTACGGACTCAGACCCTACTTCCATTAACTTTAAAGGGAAGAAGTGAGTCTGTGACAGAAATAGAAAGAAGACATGGAAGAGAGTTAATGACCTACTTGGAGCTATTGCCAGTGTCTGGTTTGAATACAAAGAATAAAAAGTGGTTAAAATGAGTTTTTAAACTACTCAGAGAACGGTGTGAGCATCTCTGATGTACTGGGCACAACAAACATGACTGCACACTAGGAAAATGTAAGTAAAAAAGTTCTTCATAAGATGAAATTTTAAAAGCATGAGAAAATGTGGAAACCTATAAGTGGAAGAATAATAGGCCTATTTCTATTCATTATACTTAAGCAGGGGAAGGACAAGTGCCCCCAAATGGGACCAGTTTATAATGGCAAGGGACAGACTCCAGTACAATTCCTAATTTCTGTGGGAAATAAAGTGAGGACTGTGTGCTGGGGGTAAAGAAAATGTGCAAGTTCTGTTTTGTTTTCTAAATTTTGAAATTAAGAAAGAGTAAGGCACATCTGGAAAATCTTACTAAATCTACACTAAATTAGAAGATTATTTTTTGCACATTATTAAAATGAGCCAAGTCTGAAACATTTTCTTAAGTTAGTAAAATACAGGTCAAACTCATCCTTATCCTGTACGTTGTATTATTTCTGAATTAGAATTAGAGAATTCCCTTCTCTCTCCTACTTTCCTAAATATTTAAAATCTAGTTTCCTTAGGGACCATCAACTAGGATCAGTAGTCTATTTCTGTTATTATTTTCTATACGATTCATAGGTGAAAATTAGAAAAAGATATAATTTAAGAAGTGAAAAGAAAATGTCATTCTTAGATGTCATTTAAAACATTCAATTAAGATATACTCCTACTAGCATTCTTTAAGAAACATTGTCAGTATATGATGTAATAAATATATTCATGAAGAATTCTTATCAGATGCTACATTGAAAGTCATAATTTTTTATCAGAGAAGAATAAAGTGATAAATCAAAGTTAATATTAATAGGCCAATGCATTTTCCACTTAGATATGCATTATATCAAGCCCTTGACTCTTATTTGTCTCATGGTGAAAAGGAATTTTACATCATAGAGTATATATATTTCTATATATCTGGGGTTGCCAAAATTTAGCTTTATGTATTATGCCCCAAGGCTGATATGTCTTTGATGTCAAACATATTTTTTTAAGAACTTATTTTTGGTTTAATTTAATAAATATTTACTATATATGGGGATTATAAACTAGTTCTGCCACGTGGAGCTCACAGTTGTGTTGGAAAGATGACTTACATACATCAGACAGTTATGCTAATTTGCACATAAGAAATTCAAAAGGTAATGGGAAATTTAATAAAATGAAGCTCCACAATGACTGACATAAAATTATTTCTTTTTTTTCACTCTCCTACTCCCTATGATCTCTTCCCCACTGTGTTCACTTTCCATCTCCTATTGATGTCTCCTGCTTCTCTGCTATCTCCAAGCCCTATCTCTCTCCTGAGTTTCAGCCTCATATAGCTAACTCTCTCTCTTTCAACTCAAAATATCCCAGTTTAAATAAACATCACTTCATTCATAAGGAGCAGATCTCCTTACCACACTAAGTTGCTTGCCAGATCCTGGGAGTCCCACATGGCCCATCAATCACCATCTCTTAGGGATTCCATCTCTCCATTCTCTCAAGTTTACCTAGTTTTTCTCCTATGTGATTACCACTATCATTGCTTGTCTACAGCACTGAAACAATTTCCCAACTTTGGAACTGTTCATCTATAGTCTCAGAAGGACTAAACCATTATTATATCTATAAAAAAGAAAACAAGCTAAAGTCTTTGAAGTGTATAAATTATTTGTAACATACCAGTAGAAAAATGCAACTTAGTATTTTCAAATTTATGTATTTGAAAAAGAGCAAGATATTTAAAAGAATATAGGTGTATTTATTGGAGGCTAATTATAATAAGCTGCTGAAAATTAGCATTCAATTAGAAAAACAGTTGTATTTGTATGGAGACATGAATAACACACACGAAAGAGATAAAGATGATTAATAGCTTAGGAAAAATGTTCAAACTTTCTAGTTCTATGAAAAAGGCAAAAGAAAACAGCTTATGAACTAGTTAAACAAATCAAAGATATTAAAAAGAATGAAAGCAGACATGGTTGACTTATGAAAGGCTAAACCGAACATCAAATTTTCTTGTGAATAATATACTTTAAATACATTAAAAAGTAAATATATTGTTATATATTTGACCTAGTAGATCTACTGTCAGGAATGCATGCTAAAGAAATATGTGGTTATATACAAAGATACATGCATAATAAGCTTCAGTGAAGATGTGTTTTAAAAAACTACATTCAAATTTGATTGGGATTGTCTTACATTTATTGATTCACTTAGACTTTGTTATATTTATAGACTATATAGAGAACTGTCATTGTTATGATACTACATTCAGGAGCATAAAATTTTTCTCTATTTATTCGTATTTTCTATTACGTAGCACAATGGATCTTATACTTTTTAAAAAGTTTATTCCTAGACAGTTTACATTCTAGGTTGCTTTTATAAACTAACTATAAAATTAACCATTTTCTTCATTATATTTAATATTATAAAGGAAATTCACTGATTTTTGAATATTTTTAAAACAATCTGCCAGAGTAAAATTTTAAAAATTCAATAGTTAGTTTTACTTGGATTTTCCATAGCATGATCATTTTTCTTTATCTTTTCAAAATGTTTATAACTCTTATTTCATTTTTAAAACTGAAATCATATTTATGTATACTTTTGAGAAGGATTTTAACAAATCCTAAGGGAGTATTCTTTAATTCTGGTTTTGCCGGAAATGGGCACTAAATTTTACTGAATGATTTTTAAATTATCTATTGAGATAACAATGTGTTTTATCTCTTTTTGGCAAAGTAACATCATAAAAATGCATTAATTCTGAAAAATCAACTATCTTTGGTTTTCTAGCTTAAGCCTATTTGTTTGGTGATATTGTTCTTATTATCACATGCAGTTAATTTGATTAGCTGAAATTTTATTAAGAATTTGATAATAGGGTTATGGGAATCGTGTAATAATTAAGTAGCTTCTAGGCATCCTCTAAACTCCTGTAATCCCAGCACTTTGGGAGGCCGAGGTGGGAAGATCACCTGAGTTCAGGAGTTTGAGACCACCCTGGCTAACATGGTGGAACCCCATGTCTACTAAAAATACAACACAAATTAGCTGGACGTGGTGGCAGGTGCCTGTAATCCCAGCTACTCCAGGGGCAGAGACAGGAAAATCACTTGAACTTGGGAGGCAGTGGTTGCAGTGAGCCAAGATCACGCCACTGTACTCCAGCCTGAGTATCAGAGGGAGACTCTGTCTCAAAAAAAAATAATAATAAATAAATAAATAAATAAATAAAGTGATGTAAGAGTTTATATGCCACAAAGCTAATGTATTCTTTCAATATTTGGATGAACATGAAACATTTTTTCTCATGAAAGCATTTGGACCTAATGTCTTTAGGGAGTATTTCATATTAAGGGAGGTAATTATAATTTTTATAATTATAATTGATTATAATGTTTTAAACTTCTTATATATTAGGTCTCTTAGGGTTCTTTATCTTGAGTTAATTTTAGACATATTTTCCTAAAAATGTCTATATTATCAAGATTTAAACATTTTATCATATATTTTGTGCTTAATATTTTCTTAAAGGCTTCTTTCTGAATTTTACTCTGTAATTATAGTTTATACATTAGATTATTTGATTTTTGTCCTCTTTTCTTCGTTAGATTTGCCAACAATTTATCTACTTTATTAGACTTTACAGAGAACCAGTTCTTGAACTTATACATCCATTTTATTCTTTTTTTCCTATTTTGCATTTCATTAATTTTGCTTTGTTTTTAAATTTAGTACCTCTTTTCTCTGTTTTTCTTATGAATTTCTTTGTCTCTCTTGTTCTTACATCTTTGGATGCTTAGTTAGTTCATCTGGATTCATTCTTCTTTAATAATAAAAGCACTTAAAGTTGTGACTGTTCCTAACGACAACTTCAGTAACATCCCATATATGTTGATGTGTTGTTATTGTTATTATTGGTTTATGACTAGAGTTTCAACTTATTCTTGGAGATAGAATTATTTAGGAGAGGATTCTCTGAAACTTGCTATTATTTAATATTTACTTATCCTTTTGTATTGATTTAAAATTTTATTGCACTATGCTTATAGGTATCAGCATATAAGTTTTTTTTTAGATTTGTGTTTTCTTGTCTAAAGTGTAATTCATTTCTAAAAATATTCCATAGACTTTAAAAAATATTGTTTTATGTATCAAATGCTATCAGTTGAATTGTGTTCTGAAAAATTCATATGTTGGCGTCCTAACCTCCAATGAGACACTATTTGAATAGGGGAGGTCTCTGGGAGATCTGATTAGGTTTAGATGAAGTCATGAGGATGGGGCCCTCATGATGGGATTAGTGCCCTTCTAAGAAGAGATACTGGAGAGCTTTCACTCTCTTACTCTTGTGCATGTGTGTTCTCTCTCTTTATCACTTTCTCTCTCCCCTGTGTGGATATGGCAAGCCAGAATGAGACCCCTCACCAGGAACCAAATCTACTAGCACGTTTATCTTGGACTTTTCATCCCCTAGAACCACTAAAAAATAAATTACTGTTGTATATGCCACCCAATCTACGGTACTTTGTTACAGCAGCCAAACAGACTAAGAGACTGTTGATTAATTATTTTTCTATTGTATTATATAATTCCTATTTACTTCATGTGCAAATATTAAGGGGTGGGTTTTTCAATTCTGCTGTTTTAAAAATCCTGTTGAAGGAGAACGAAGAGTGAAGAGGAAGGAACTGAGAATTTTCAAAGAAAGATTTGCAGTAAAGATGATATTAACAACTTGCTCTTAAAGTCAAGTGTGAACTGAGAGGTATTTCCAGACTCATGTGAGTCAGAAAACTGAAATGTTATTGAATTACATGTGTGCTAAAAGGAGCAATGGCCTGGATTAAGATCCTGAAGAATCAGGTAGATCAACAATGGGAAAAGCTGTAGATTATAGTCTTGCTGAGGATGGAAATGGATAAGAAATTGGGGATGTTAGAAGTAATCTCAGATAGGCTCATGTAGATCAGAATAACTGGGATTACAAACCTATTAGGATAACAGGAAAAGAAAAAAAAGTCATTAAAGATGGTTGGGCAACTATAACATTAAAATGCAGCTATAGTGTGCATGAAGGAGCATAAGAAAAATAAATAAATAAAATGCAGCTTATAATTTTCAAATCTCAAGTATTTAAAAAGAGTAAGACATTTTTACGAATGTAGTCATATCTATCAGAGGCAAATGATATATAATACACTTTATATATAAGCTGCTAAAAATTAGCATTCAGTTAGAAAAATAAGGATATTTGTATGGAGACACAAATTACACAAAAAGACAAAGATAGTTAACAGCTTAGGGAAAATGTTCAAACTTTCTAGTATAAGAAAAAGGCAAAAGAAAACATGGGCAAGAGAGAGGCATGTGTAATTACAGGAATATCTAAGGGCAGAGTTTAGTGGACATATTGAGTTGGAATCAGATAAATAATAACATATAATTTTTGTTTCACCATCTCTTTCTCTTTTTTAAAAAAAGAATTTATTTACCACACTAAATAATTTTTTGCAGTGGAAGGTGGGAAGAGCTGTAATCTTACCAATCTAATTACTTTCATTTTCATATATTCCTTTCCCACTGTTGCTCCATACTGGGCTGTCCATACCGGGTTGTGTCATTATTTAATATGGGAAAGAGCACAGTTTTAACTGGAAGCTGGGACTATGCCCAGGGCCAAGAAAGTAATGGATTTTGTTTTTCTGATAATCAGAGTCTGGAAGAAATAGCACAGTTTTGGAATGGGAAAGGGACTGTATCAAGAATGGTTATTTAAAAATTAATGACAGGGCAGGACCACCCACATTGAAATGACGAAAGCTTGAAAACAATTGCAAACTGCATTAAACTACATTCATCTAATTGAGTGGTGCACACTTGTGTACCTTGATTTACCCCACTATATGCAGTTTTTACACTGGGATTCTGTAGCACTGGAGAAAAGTGAATGATGTCCAGTGGCCTACAACATAGGCCAAACAGAAATACACAGTGATGGAAGGGAAAGTACAAAAAAGGTATAGGAGAAAAGGTGTATATTAATCTCAGAGGCCGTCACAAAGCTGCCCAAGGTAATTATGATAATCATGAATTGCAGCCTTGTGATTTAAAGTTTATTACAAAGGCTCTAAGAACTGAGCTTAATTCACATCTCCTTCTAATCAAGTAATCAATCAAGCTAACAAATATTTATGGAGTGTTTACTACATGCCAGCACTCTGCTAGGCACTGGAAAAAGAGAGTGGACTAAGCATGCCCCTTGCTCTTAGGGCTGGCAGTAGAGTAGAAAAACACAATTACATCAAAACCTGATCAGATTATGTGAACAGACATGTCATTAGAATATAGCGTGGTCAGGTTTGCAGTGTCCAAAGTCACACAGCTGGCTGCAGGCACTATAAAGACTAGAATTCGAATTTCTTGGATCTGAGTCCACTGTGGTTTCTACATTAACAATACTGTCTGCCATATAATATTAAAAATGAGCAAATTAAAATAAATTGCAATTTCAAATTAAGAATCATTATAGATTTATTTGAAAATGACCAAACCTGGACGCAGCTGGATAGACACTTCTCCTGGTGTCACCTGGGTGTTAATTTCGTTTTCAGTGGGTATTGCTACATGCACAGATGGGTATTCTATTGAATCAACTGAGCAGCCTTTGCTTATTAAATTGGAAACAATATCGCAACGTTCACTTCTTGATCCATCTGAAATGAAATCCTGTTTAAAAGAAAGAAAATCACTGATGTTTTTAGTGCATATCATCTCAATTATATCCAAAGAAAACGACATAGCAAATATTGTATTGTTGGTATTTTGTATCATTTTAATTTCTTCGAATCCTTATGTTTTTACTTTTTCTACAAAAAAAAAAAAAAAAACCCACGAGGAAAAATCCTACTCCAACTTTCTGCATCTGAAACCTATTTGAGAAGGAAAAGCTCAGACTGAAGTTTATCTAGTTGACATTTTTTAATCTTTTTTGGAGACAGAGTTTCACTCTTGTTATCCAGGCCTGGGGTGCAGAGGCATGATCTCTGCTCACTGCAACCTCTGCCTCCTGGGTTCAAGCAATTACCTTGCCTCAGCCTCCTGAGTAGCTGAGACTGCAGGTGTGTACCACCATGCCCGGCGAATTATTGTATTTTTTTGTAAAGATGGAGTTTCACCATGTTGGCCAGGCTGGTCTCAAACTCCTGATCTCAGGTGATCTGCCTGCCTTGGCCTCCCAAAGTGCTAGAATTACAGGTGTAAGTCACTGTGCCTGGCCTGTTTAGCTTTTTATTGGTTGTTATTTTCTTCAATTTAATATAATATTCTGGGGATATATATATGAGAGGTTTTTTTCTCCTACTCATGCCTGAGTCTTTTTGACTTCCAAACATAGCAACCTGCACAGAAATGAGAAAATTCTATCATGTTCCCTTTGACAGTGAAAGCTTTCCTATCATATATGTTATGAAAGTACAATTATGCTCCAAGCCTGCCCTCTGAACTCACTATGTATGACACCCTGCATCACACATATCACGTAGGAGAGGAAGGGAATTCTTCAAAACTTAGCGTGTCTTTCCTAGATGTTAGAAAGGAACATGGATCGTTAAACTAGGTAATATTGATGAAGACTTTTCCATCCTAATTATTTTCCAATTACTTACATAGTAGTGTAGAAGGAAAGAGAAAGCAAAGTATGTGGAATGGCAGATTACATGCCACATAGCAGTGCAAGCAAATTGAGCACCTCCTGTCTAAAGTTTCCAGAGACCTTTTATTTTTGAGTAGCTTTGAAAATTATTCAAGCCAGGTTTACTTTCTTATCATTTATCTATCCTAATCATAAGCAGAAAAAAACCAAAAAACAAAACACCCTGCCTCTCCCTTGCCTCTCCCTCCAGCCTTGCTGGTTGAGAAATCACAGGCGTCACTTACATCTATGCCTAAAGGGTGAGGGATCTTCCAAAATTAAATAATCCATTCTTCCTCTCAATGATGTCAGGCAGCCTGCAGGGAGTGGACAGCTAATGGTGTGGATGGTGGCTGAGTCCTAAAACTGGCTGCTTCCCCTGAGGTTGTGTTATTAATGCAGGCAATCCTCCTGGTTTCCTAACCCTGAATGAGTTGCTCCAGACCCTTGCCAAAATTCTCTATCGTCCTAACTCCCACTTCTTAAGCCATTCCTCTGTGCCCAGTGCTTCCCACATTGCTTCATTTCACCCTCACAAGACTGGGAGGTGGGTCCAATTTGTATTTCCATTTTAGAGGTATGGAAATCTGAGTTTCAAAGTGATTAGGTATTATGTCCAAGTGTATAATGTTAGAAACTGGTGGACCTCGGATTTGAATCCAACTCAGTTTTTCTTCAGAGCCTGCTCTTTCAATACATAAACTAGACTGCACTGTACTACACAGCATATTTGGGGACATGAGCACCCAAGTGAGTTTCTGTTTTCCCCAAGATCCCATGTGAAGAATGTGGCCAACAGTGACAGGTTTTCCTAATAAGCAAAATTCTTCCTTCTGTGGCAGGATGGACAGTTATTCCAAGAGCTGTGGCTCTCCAGATTATTTTCTTGTAGTCAGAGGTGTGAGAGAGAAAAGGAGTCCCTCTGAAACCTGACGTTCTATGGCCAACATGTTACATGTGGCCGACAACTGAGCTTCTGTTCTGTCTTTTGAAGGTTCTTCCAAACTACCCTCACTAAAGCATTCAGCAGTTGACAGCAAGTTGGCACAGACTTCAGGGCTCTAAGGATTTTCCTTAGTGAAGCAGTAAAAATCTAAAATGAAGTACTGGTTTGGGGTCAGGAAATAACAAGCCATGAAACATTCTTGACAGAGAAAAACCTGGAAGCAAACACCAAATCTGAGGTTATAGAGATGAGGAAAGGAAGATGCTAGAATAAAGTGAATTCTTTTGGTCATTTGACTCACAGGAAGTGATGGGATCGGACCCAGAAATTCTGAAATTGTCCTCTCTATGACATCCCTGGCTCCACGAGTTCTGATGAAGCACTTTCTAGTTCATGAATGATATCTGGTTTTCTCACTGATGGAGCCCAGAGTCCATCTGGAAAGCCTTTAGGCTATCAGTAGGGAGGCTTACTTTCAGATATGCCTACTGTTTCTTGAACCCCTCCCCTGCCTCTATTCTGACTTGCTTCCTAGAAGAAAATGATGTCCACTATCTGTTGCTACCTTTCAGCTTTCTGTTTTCTCTAAGAAGTAATAAAGAAGGTTGGAAAGATAATGGTAGGCACAGTTATAAAGTCAGAGGAGACAAAAACTAGAAACTTATCTCCATGTCAAGCAAAAGATCACTAAAGACCTATTTGTTTGTTCCAGTTCCCAGGAGTTACATAAGTGAATGTAAAATTATTTAGGCAATCTCATACAAGAAGAAATTCCAAGTTAGTAGATCACTTCTTCAGTGCAAATTGCCAGATACAGGCATTTAATTCTAACTGCAGATTACTGACAAAAGAAAACTCACAAAACAGCCCTAGAGCCAAGAAAGAAGGAATGCACTGTAATTGTTTTACTAAGAATTTTGTTATTAAGATTTGTCTCTCTTGGTAGAACAGAAAAACACTTATTTTGAACAATAGGATACATAACCTAATGCCTCAAGCTGAAGCAAGAATTCCACACCAAAGCCTACTGAACTATCAAAAGTTACTAGCTATGGTTGCCAATTCTCTCTATAGAACAGATGGAAAACATAAAATGGTTTGCACTTCATTTCAAAATTACCGTAATTTTCCTAATAAAAGGTTATACTTTATAGTCAGCCAGATACACTGTTTCCAAGCATAAAACAAAATAAATTTTTCCTTATGTTCAGCAGTATCTTTTTCCTGATGCACCTTTAGGACATGGAATATTCAGAAAATGAAGTCATGCTATAGCTCAAGTCAACCATGAGAAAAAGAAAAAAAAAAAAGAAAAAGGCACACCTCTTGAACACACCATCCACATTCTGGACCCAGTGCAAGGCACCTGGCACAGGATGCTGCATTTGAAGATGCACATCTATTGTCTTCTGTAAGGAAGGAGAAAACAGTTACAATTTACCTCAAAATAGAACGGATATGTAATTCTAGATTAAAATGCATTTTGAAAACTGAAACAAGAGGACCTTTTATTACAAAAATCTGACAACAAAGATATATCATTTATTGGAGGAAGTTGACCTGCTCATTGTAATTAATAGGTACCTGGATAACTATGATTTAGTTATCAGTTTGGGAGAAAGAAGAGTGACAAAAATGGATTTGGATCAGATTTGGGGGTTTGGCTTCAATTCTCCTGTAATAGTAGAGGATGAGGATCCTTCAAATTTTTTAGTAAATTTAAGTTTCACTGTATTTCATATTCTCTGAAGCAAGTAGGTGCTTTGGGTTCTAGAGCTTTTCCTATAAAACTTATTGTTTATAGACATAAATCTCAACATATAAATTCACATTAAATCACAGTGAATGAATTTTCTGAGAAATAATCTTGATGGACATATAAAGTAATTAACTGGGGAATTCTAATTGTGTTAATATTAATTATTTTGACTTAAGGAATATCAGAACTAGACATACTGGCATGATTCAGTATTTTAGAAATAAAGTAGTTAAACCGAATGACTTGTTTTAGTTAATTTTTTAATTTCTCAGATTGGATGACTTAAGATCTAAGATCATGACCAACTGACATTTCCATAGATTCCTGCACATGTCCATAGTATTTTAATAACACAGTTGTGCCTGGAAATTATTTACCTTTATCTCTCTATCCACTAACTGCTGAAACAATTAAAATAAGGCTCATTATTATAGGATGAAGCACAAAATATGATACAGAATGAGTCATACATCATTTTATCATGAGTTTGTAGTGGAACAATCACATACTTCCTAGAGTCTATTCTTTACCATGAGATGTTCTAAGGACAATGAAGGTCACAGTGCGATCTGTCCATCTCACTCACAGTAAATAAAAGGGACATTCTGGATGTAGGTGGCTCACAGATCAGATGAGGAGAGAAGCACTTAAGCAAACAGTATCACATAGTATAAGATGCACAGAAAGATTTCACCAAAGTGCTAAAAGAGAAGGGAGAAGGTACCTCTCACTCTGCTTTAGAGAGGGAAAGAGGGCATATTTAAGGATTGCTCCCCAGAGGCAGTCACATTTAGTATCTCTCTTTGTCATCTCATTTTCTTTCTTCTAATCCATGTTTATCACTTTAAAAATGTATTACATATAAAAGAAAAGTATGTGTGTGTGCACATTCATGCACTTGTGTACATGTGCACAATCACACATGGACATGGTAATTTTAAAGGGAATGGAGACCACAAAATCTCTAGCCACATTCCAACTGTTTTCTCTTTTTTTCTTTCTCTCTCAACTTTTCCCAACATTCTGGAAATACAGGATAAAAGCAGTTCTGACCTGGAGGTGGAGGGGAAGAGAGAGGAAGGTAGTGGGAGAAGAGGAGAGAGGGAGCAACGGTGTTTACTCCTGTGTTTACAGTTAGAAGTGCTAACTGGAGCACCCTTCCCTGTATTTCCCCAGACATTCAATGGAGTAAGCAGAAAACATCTTTCCCTAGCACTTCTAATGTTCTGTTAACTCTTCTATGTATCTCCTTCTATGCTTTGTCCTTCACTTTATATCAACTTTGTATATACATTGACCAAAACTTCTTCACTTCACTAATCTTTCTAGACCTGGCCTAGAACTCAAAGAACTAAAGATAACTCTAAAATTTTGGGCTTCCGTTACCACCAGCTTGGCTACCCAAAGTATGAAAAGTCCTTAGCCTAAAAATTTTCCATCTGGTGTAGACTGCCAAACTGTAAAATCTGCTTACTACTAAAATGTTCAGAAAAGTGAGTGACCTTTTTAGTTTTGTTTACAGAAAGAAAACCAATTTAGGACTAGACATTAAGCACATTTGCAAACTGCTGCAGTCTGGGTGTGTCTCCCCAAATTCATATGTTGAACCTTAGCCTCTCTAATGCCGTGGTATTAAGAGGTGGGGCTTTTAGGAGGTGATTAGGTCATAAGGGCCCCACCCTTCTGAACGGGATTAAGGCTCCAAAGTTTTCAGCTCTCTTTGTCCTTCTGCTCTTTCATCACGTGAGGACACAGCAAGAAGTCCCTCACAGGACACTGGATACTGGCACCTTAATCCTGGACTCCCCAGCCTCCAGAACTGTAAGAAGGAAATTTCCATTGTTTATAAATTACCCAGTCACAGGTATTTTGTTTTTGCAGTACAGATGAACTAAGACACAGACCTAACTTGACTTTTGCCAACTCTTAGCCTTGACTCAACTAAAACATGGAATTAAGTCTGTTTCAGTTCAGACCTGACCAAGCCTTTCACTCAACATGAAGACTTTTGTGTTGGCAGTTAAGACTGCAGGCTCAAAAAGTGGGCAAAGAACATGAACAGACACTTCTCAAAAGAAGCCATTCATGTGGCTAACAATGTGAAAAAAAAGCTCAACATCACCAATCATTAGAGAAATGCAAATCAAAACCGCAAGGAGATACAATCTCATGCCAATCAGAATGGTGATTATTAAAAAGTCAAGAAACAACGGACGCTGGTGAGGTTGTGAAGAAAAAGGAACATTTTTTCCAAGTGTTCACATACGATAATATAATTGAAGGAACTCCAAAAAAAAAAAAAAAAAATGGCTGCAGTCTCAAAAGTAGACCTACCATTTGATTCAGCAGTCCTATCACTTGGTATCTATTCAAAGGAAAAGAAGTCATTATATCAAAAAGACACCTGTGTGTCCATGTTTACCACAGTACAATTCACAATTACAAACATATGGAATCAGTCTAAGTGCCCATCAGTGGAAGAGTGGACAAAGAAAATGTAGTGTGTATATATATATATATATATATATATATACCATGGAATACTACTCAGGCATAAAAATAATAACACCTTTTGCAGCAACTTGGATGGAATTAGAGGCCACTATCCTAAGCAAAGTGGCTCAGGAATAAAAAATCAAAAAGCACATGTTGTTACTTACAAGGGAGAGCTAAGCTATAAGGTACCCAAACGCATACAAAGTGGTTTAATGGACACTGGAGACTCAGAAGAAGGGTTTGGGAGGGGGCTGAGGGATGAAAAGTTACCTATTGTGTACAGTGTACAGAATTTGGCTGATAGGAACAATAAGAGCCCAGACTTCATCACCATACAATTCATCCATGTGATCAAAAACCACTTGTACCCTAATGCTATTCAAGTAAATAAAAAAAAAAATTAAAGACTGTAGTCTCATGGAAGGGAAGCTGCAGAGTCTAGGACTCCCGTCTTTGTTTCTAATAGTTGTCTGACTCTATTCTAAGTTAACCCAGTTTCAAGCTCAGATAAGGCTCCTACTTCCATTGTACACATGGTAAAAACAAATTCACAAGTGAAAATCTGTTTTCTTTGTATTTGACTCTTTCCTTTAAAAAGTTATAGTACTCATCTCTGTTCTTAAATTTCAGACACCTAACAATGATGACCCAAAGAGAGAGAAATGTTGGTCCTGTCAATACTTCCCAGGTTCCAGGGCTGACATTTCTCAGGGTCTGCATAACCACAAGAAAAAGATCCCATAAGTGGATCTGGAGGAGGTGGCCTCATGGTTCTGCAGAACTGGAGGAAGGTCATAAATTGAACTGCATGGGAAGAGTGTCAAACATTATTTCTGGAGAGTGTCATAGTTATACTTCACAGAAAACATGCCAGATACACTTTGGTGTGGAGCATTTTAAGAATTTTCTTTCTAATTTAAAAATATGCAAGTAAGTAAAATACCAAATATATCAATATCAATAATGACAGCAATTTTTTTTCACTGAATGTTCAAACTATTATGAATGCTATTAGTCAGCATGTGGTAGGAATTTCTTCTCTCTCACACACACAAACACACACTCTTTCTCCTTCCCTCCCCTCCCACAACACATATACAAACACACCCTTCTGTGACAGTAAAAATCTTTACACCACTGCATATACAACAATGCATGACTGCTCTTTACAGACAGGGACAGTCTGTCATCAGCCTCTGGGTCTACCTAGTTCATCTGCCCTCGCATCTAACATTACAGGAAAACTACTTTCCAGCAATGGTTTCCTACCAGCCCTCAGCACTGCACTGACACCTCATTAAAGGGTGTGCCTGAGTGGTTTTTCCCACTTTATAATTGCAGTTGCTGCTTGTTCAGCTATTTGCCTAGTGATGTTGCAATATGCACCTTATTCTTTATATTTGATCACTGTATTTTAATAAGGGTGATTTTTTAAATTGATCCTATGGAAATTTTTAAGCCAATGAAAGAAGTATTATGATATGCTAAAGCACAGATCCTCAGATCTTCCTCTTGTGCTCATTTGTTTTAGTTCTCATTGCCTCATGAAGCCCATGTTATTAAAAATATACTGCCTTAGTGCTATCTACGATAGCAAAGACATGGAATCAACCTACGTGCCCTTCAGTGGTGGGCTAGATAAAGAAAATGTGGTGCATATATAATGTAGAACACAACACAGCCATAAAAAAGAGCAAAATCAAGTCCCTTGCAGCACAATGGATGCAGCTGGAGGCCATTATCCTCACCAAATTAATTCAGGAACAGAAAACCAAATACATGTTACCACTTAAAAATGAGAGCTAAACTTTGGGTACACGTGGACATAAACATGAGAACAGTAGACACTGGCAACTACTCGGGGATGAAAATAGGGAGGGGAGCAAGAGTTGAAAAACTGTTAGGTACTGTGCTTAGTACTTGGGAGATGGGATCATTAATACCCCAAACCTCAGCATCATGCAATATACCAGGTAACAAATACGCAGATGTACACTCTGTATCTAAAATAAAAGTTTAAAAAAACGTACTGCTGGTTGGGCCTGGTGGCTGATGAATATAATCCCAGCACTTTGGGAGGCCAAGGCTGGTGGCTCACTTGAGGTCAGGAGTTCGAAACCAGCCTGGACAATATGGTGAAACCTCATCTCTAATAAAAATACAAAAATTAGTCAGGTATGGTGGTGCACACCTGTAGTCCCAGCTACTCAGGAGGCTGAGGCAGGAGAATAGCTTGAACCTGGGAGGTGGAGGTTGCAGTGAGCCGAGATTATGCCATTGCACTCCAGCCTGGGTGACAGAGCGAGACTCCATCTCAAAAAACAAAACAAAACAAAACAAAAACTGATTTGACAGAAATCAGAAAAAGATTAATAGCATATTGCCAATAAGTGTATACATTCTAAGTAATTCTATTTCTGAATCTGTTAGCATGTGCTATGTGTCGTATATTTTCTCGTTGCCTTACAACTGTAGATAACGGGTGTGATGAGGTAGTATTGCTAAATAGTTACTGGGAAGAAACTTCCAATGTTCCATAGCACAGCTACTTACTAGGCTACTTACCTAAACTCTCTAAGCTTCCATCTCCTCCACTGTAACACAGGGCTAACTATAAACATGTCAAATTTTTGTTGTGAGGATGAAGTAAGCTAAAGCATGCCAGAGTGCTCAGGGCACAGTAGGCATTCCATAAAGAAACTATCGTTATTATAATTGATATTATCTATAATGGGTATATTACGTATATACACATACCACACATGTATATATGGATACATACACACGTGTATGTTCATGTGTGTATTAAGCTCTATGTTAAAAAAAACAGAGATGTTATGTGTCCTCAAATTTGTTGTAAACGTAACATGCCGTGTTTAAAATGAAAGTCCCTTGGGTCATAAAGACAAGGTTTTAAAAAAATAAAAATAGTAAGTAAAAAGTTACTGCGTTTATTTCAGTTCAAAAATGATTCTTAAAAGCCAATAAGGTTGACTATATACACATCCATCCAAGCTATTACAAATACAATTTTGGTATAACTATGAACTGGCTTACTGAAAATCTCTTAGAAAACCTGCATTTTATTCATATTTTGCAACATGAACATTGATTTAAGCTGGATAACTTTTAAATTATTTCCCAGAATTAGATGTTTATGACATATGTGAAATGACCTCTATAGCTGTCTGTCATAAAGTATAATAAATATCCATCATCAACAGGATAGAGTATACAAAAATCAGGAAACTACATATTTATGACACCCACTTAGGTATTCTTTGGTTTTGATGATGCCATTTATTCATATTATTTTGAAAATATTTAACTGATAGAAGTGATGGGGGAAGAAATGGACCAACAAACTCCCCAAAACTAAAAAGGCCAATAGAAGTTTCAGTGTTTAGAATGGGATCTTTTCAAAAGTCAAGTGATTGGATCAAGTAAAAGTTTTTAAAGACATTTCTAGTTTTTTTCCGCAGTAAAGTCAACAAAATTTCAACAACATTTAAAGGATGTTTATGGTTATCTGGCAGAAAGAACGATTATAACTGATAAAGACTGTAGTACTTGATATTTAGGATCAATCATTCTAGATTCTTCTGTTATTCCTAGACAAATGATTTGTGAGAAACACATTTTTTCCAGGCAATATCCCTTTCCTAATTGCATTTACTATACAAATTAAATTAAATTTGGACAAGTGTATAAAGCTACTTCCTTATAAAAACAAGTAAACACAGTTTAATGAATACATATTCTACTTTGATAACAGTCAAAATCAGAGGAACTGAGTGTAAAGTTTAGAGTATAACTGGGTTTTCCTCCTAAATATACATATCATGGTCATGTAAATATACCTTAAATATATATTACTTGATCACTGAATCTCTCTTTTACATGGAAATATATACGCTATCATTTAATATAAAAATGAAAACAAATAAATACATTGCCATTCTAATCATTTGCCATTACCTAGTTATTCCAAGGTTTTTTGTTTGTTT